>CM076574.1:1167920721-1168148881 GCA_034641835.2 Pinus albicaulis
AGCTATACCTAAATCTAGACTTCCCCAATAGGTTTCAGATATTTCAAAATTTCATGCCTTCATCAGTAGAAAGTCCCAAAAAAATCCCCCTTACCCATATTCAATATTTTCTAAATGAACCAAGCATACCATCACTATGTTGTCATGCATTCTGGTTTATTTCACAGATGAACATGTTGATGCTGCAGTCTTAGGTTTCTTGTCTACTTTCACACCCGGTCAACCTCCTGCTACCATTTTTAATTTTTCTCAGTACCTTGATGATACTATTCATGAAAAATTGGTCAAAATGCCTGAAGAAGGTGTCTCCAAGTATTCCTCAGTTTTATTCCACATGTTTTTGTACTTTCATTCTAAGAAATTTTCCATAAACCTTCAAAAGCTTGATGTTGAAGGAAACCCACAATTAGTTGTATTTTGGACTTCCTTGATAAGGAAAGACTCCACATAATCCACCTACACAGAATTCATTGATTCTTTCATTCATCTTATGGTCAATATGTTTAACAACAACATGCAACCAAGAATCAGTGAGGAGATTAAAAAGGTCCTATAGTTGTCAGAGCACAATAGGACAGGAGGCTAGTATTGGAGTAGGGTATATGGATCTAATCTTCTTCCATATAATCTGCCCAAATACCTCCCAATGAGGTTATTTTCCCTTGAGTATATCAGAAAAATTCTTAATTCTAATGGAATCAATTTCTTGGCAGCCAAAAAGAAGACACAATTTAAAATTAAGAATCAGGTTGGCCCTTTTATTTGTAACAGTATAGATGAAGGTCTAGAGGCTGAAAAGTATTTGCAGGAGTTTAAATTCAGTCAGAGTTTTCTATGGTATTATGATCATCTAGGAGTAATAAGAAAATTGAGAGTTAAATGTAAATTAACTCCTTATGTGCATGAGAAAAAAACAGACATAGAGAAATACTACAATATGTTTTAATGGTTGGAGAACACTTTGACAGAGGGATAGAAGCAAGGTGATACTAGTCAAATATTGTAAACTCCATCCCAAGAAGACGGGAACTCAAAAAGAATCAGAGAAGAAGGGTCATACACTGCAGGAACTACCACTGAAACTAAATTTAAATTGATGTATAGGAATGTTATTACAGAATATGTTTAATTACACTCTGTCTTGAACTGTTTATCATTTATATGTTTTCTATTGATATCCAGATTAGGGAATTCTTAATTTCTCCTTAGTTTCGATTGAAATATATCTTTTCACTCATTATCTGGATCTGAAATAATTTCATTCTTATCCCAATTGAAACCATTTTCACCATCAACCTAAAGATCTGAAGTGAATCAACTATCTTTCCCTGTAAACATTTCCTTTAGACCTTGATTTTGTCTTGCTGCTTGATACATTGACTCCATTAGCCCAATGGAATTCAAACCTACATCTATCCATATGAACCAGTGATTCCACCACCAAAACCAATCAAATCCAAAAAACCAATCAATCTCACATAACTAACCTAAAATCAGCTAAAATCAACAAAGATAAATCTTAAAGAGAGAGCCCTCTTTGAGAATTAAGAAGGCTAGATCCTAAGGCTTAAAAGTAGGTTTGTGGTTACCTCTAATATTCTTTATAACAAACTAAAACATCTAACAACCCTGAGAATTATTGGAGTGATAACATTTTGGTGACCATTCTAGGGAATTAACCAATCCTCAGTCTTAAAAAAAACTTAAAGGAAATATTTTTACTTATCTTTTCACCTTAATATTGTTTTAGGGTTGTTAGAAAAATATTTCATAAAAAAATAGAATTATGGCTTCTAGAAGAACCTACTATACCAGGCGCAATCCTGATCCACAACCTACTATAATAGTAGATAATCCTAACAGAATTTTAAAGAAAAACAAAAATGTAGAAAGTTTAGGAAATAAAAGTCCAGTGATCAAAGTTCCTTCCCCGAACAATTAGCAAGACAGAACATTGAATTTGATTTAGCTTTTGAGCAATCTTTGTTTAGAGCTAAATCATAAAATGATGTCTATGATAGTGTAATAGATCCTGAATTTATTTCATTCATTTAAATTAAGAAGGAAACTGTTCCACTCATTTTAGATCAAGAAGCTTTAGATCCTTTTGATCAACTTGATTATTTAGCTGAAATTTGATTAAGGAAATTGATGAAGCTTACCTTCAACATTCTGTTGAGTTAAATGCTTTATCTGCTTGTACCCTTAAGCCTTCTACCAGTTATTTAGAATTTGTAGGTTCATCCTTGTTTAGTACCACCTCATCTATTATTTCCACCACACTTCATTCCACAGATTCATTCTTTCCTAAACTTCCACTTCAACCTAGAATTTTATTTCCATCTCCCAACACCTCAAATACACCCCCTAGAATTTCTACTACTTTTTCAAGTACTTCATTCTCATTTCCGAGCACCTCTTCTAGCATCCCAACTACATCTTCTAATATCCCAACCTCATCTGCAAGTACTTCATGCTCTTCTCCAAGCCCTACCAATCTACCTGATAGACAATCTAGCATCTTAGCCATGGCTACCAGATATGCACCATTGGTTCTACAAGCTCCTCTACATGCCATGCCCCAAGATTATCAAAGTAAGATATTTCAATTTGATGGTATTGTTTAGTATGCTTCCCAACAACATATCAATAAAATTAATGATTACTTTGAATTGCATGAAATAGATGAATCTGATGTTCAAATGATACTTTTTTCTCAAACCTTAGCTGGTGATGTAAAGAAGTGGTTTAAAGGTTTACCTGCTGGTAGTATAGATAATTTAGCTGCTTTCCATAGGATGTTTCTTAATAGATGGGAGAAGAAGAAGAATCCTTTACAGATTTTGTATGAATTTGAAAGCATGAAAATAGCACCTAATGAAACAGTTCAAGACTATTGTACAAGATATAACAGTATTTACAATGCAATCCCTGCCAATCTTAAACCTCCTCCAGACTCTACACTGATCAAATTCCTTGATGGATTTGATACAGATATGGCATACAAACTAAGGGAGATAAACCTTGAAACTTTAGAGTATATGCAAAGTAATGATATATGTGTAGAAGAAAATTTGTTAGCCAAGAAAGCTAGATTGAGAAATGAAATAAGAGTCACAATAAAAGAGGAATCATCAACCTCAGGCCTTAAAATAGATAGCTTAGAAAAATGATTAGAAAGAATGATGGATAGATTAGATAATATGGAAAGGAAGCCACAGTGGGATAATTCACAACAAGGTCAACAAATAAGAAATCTCAATTTCAGTAAAAATACCAACACTGGTAAATCTAGAGAATCAACACTTGATCAAACAATAAGACCACCTTTCCAAGAGAACTATGCTGAAAGTTCTCACCAAAACGAAGATGAAGAAGATACTCAGATCAACCTAATGAGCATTAATGATGATAATACCATTTTTCTTACACAAGAAGAACATGAATTATATGAATTATAAAAGTTAGAGTTAGAATCTGAGGAATCTTTTGCTTATAAGCAAGGTTATGATTTTTCCATTAATGAAGTTCATAAGAAATATAACCTTAGAATTAAGAAAATATAGAAGCCCCTACTAAGAAATCTGCCCAAACTCAGACAAAGAAAAAAGTAGAAACTCCTACAACCAAAGTATTGCAAATTATCCGTAGGGAAAACTAACAAAACTCTAGTTCAACTCAGAAAAATTCAAGTCCTAATAAAAAAAATTCTAGTCCTAAATTACGCCCAGTCCTAAAATTGTTGACATCACAGATACTGTTGTTCAAACATCAGCTGATCTTCAAAAATATGTTTCTGCTAAAACAACTTCTGCTAAAACAACATCTGATCCAAAAACATCTGCTACTGATCCAAAACCAACTTATCCTAAAATAGATATTGCCAAAACAGTTGCTGAAATTTCAAAACCTGCCAAAACTTCCACTACAACTCAAATTGTCCCTGAAAATAAGATAAAAAACAGTAAAACAGTGGAAACACAAATAGAAAATGAGAAACCAACTGTAGAAAAAATAAGACAAACATACTCAAACTACAAATAGTAAAGAAGAAAATATTCAGTTAGGATAAACACAAGCATCATTTAACATCGAAACTGAACTTGCCAAACTAAAGACACCAATTCCTTTGACAGAGTTGGTAAAACATGATTTATATAAATCACATATCACTAAAACATTGAATATGAATGAAGGAGAATAATTTTTTAATTTAAGTGATGAACAACCATAACTAATATTTGGTCTTGAGGTAAATGGAAAACACCAAGAAGGTGGAGTTCCTCCTTTCTACATTAGCTTAACTGTTCATGACCAAAATTTACATAATGCAATGCTAGATTCAAGATCCTCACACAATTTGATGCCAAAAGCAATCATGAAAACCTTGAATCTAGATATCACAAGACCATATAAAGAACTTTTCTCATTTGATTTTGGTAAAGTGAAATTTCTTGCTTTGATCAAAGATTTATGTGTCACTTTAGTCCAATACCTAGAAAAAAAATATAGCCATGGATATTGTAGTAGCTGACATCCCTCCCAAGTATGGAATTCTATTATCACACTCATGGGGAGCTAAATTGCAGGGGTCTCTACAATTAGACATGTCTTATGCCAAAATATCAGTTTTTGGTCAACCCAAGAAAATTTACAGAGATACATTAATGAAGTACATGTTTAGTAGTGTAGAAAGACCTCGAAACTATCCTATTTATTCTACACATACTGATATGCACTCTTTCATTTTATGTAATTCTGATTCTGGTATAGAGAACAACACAGAATTAAAATAGGAAAAGAAAGCACCAGCCAGTGATAATATTTTTCATGAATTAATGTGGCACCTAGATATTTATGGTTCAATGAACAAACTAGGAGTAGGAGTAGGAGTTTGGATACATAACATGGAAAACAATCATTCAGACGGTCATGCCTTTAGATTAGACTTCAAATGTACAAACAACATGGCTGAGTTTGAAGCTTTAATCTTAGGACTGCAGATTGTGAGAAATTTAGGAGCCAAGAGAGTTTCTATCATGGGAGACTTTGAGTTAATTGTAAAACAAACTAGAGGAGAATATTCTATGTATAATCCCAGATTAAGCCAATATAGAGAAACAATTTTAGATTTGATTAGTGAATTGTTGGAATGTGAATTTGTTGCAATTTCTAGAAAAAAAAACATGCAGGCACACAGTTTAGCAACTTTGGCTAGCACCTACAATCTGCCTTTTCAACCAAATCACCAATATACAACAGAGGCAAGACACAAGCCTACTAAACCAGACAATCTAAAATATTGGCAGATATTTTCACAGGATAAACAAATCTATCACTTCATGAATGTTGAGAGAGAATTCCAGAATTGTAACATAGACACACATTATACAATAGATCAAATTATAGATAGTGAGATAGAGATAAATGCTATATATGTAAATAATTTATATTTTACTAAACCCACTAAATTTACTCAAGTAGAAATAGATAAATTAGAGAAAGTAGAAATAGAAGAACTAACAAATGATGATCCTGAGATATTAAACCTTAAGAATAAATTTTTTCCTAAGGGATTAACCCCGTTAGAAGATCTTTTTGATTCAAATGATGTTGCAAGAAAACAAAAAATGGAACCATTAAGATCAGGCATAGAAGAAATAAATATAGGGACTGAATAGAAACCTAAACTCATCAAACTTTCCAAAGCTTTACCTCAAGAAGAAAAAGTGAAATGCATAGCTTTGTTTAAGGAATTTTAGGATGTATTTGCATGGAATTATGAAGACCTAAAATCTTATGACACTAGCAGAATAGAACAGAAAATAACTATCAAAGAATATCAAAAACCATTCAAACAGAAGCTTAGAAGGATCAATCTAGTTTTAATGCCTTTGATTGAAAACCAGGTAAAGAGAATGTATGAAGCACATATAATTGCACCTATCAGATATTCTGATTGGGTTTCAAAATTAGTTCTCACTAGGAAGAAATTAGGGGAAATTAGACTTTGTGTTGATTTCCAGAATTTAAACAAAGTGTCATTAAAAGAAAATTATCCTCTCCCCAAAATGGATCATATTTTACAACGGGTAGTTGGCTCTTCAAGGATTTCATTTCTTGATGGATTCTCTGGATACAACGAGATTTTAGTTCAAAAAGAAGAGCAACCAAACACTGCATTTACTACTCCATGGGGTACTTTCATGTATGTGAAAATGCCTTTTGGACTAATGAATGCAGGAGATAGTTTCCAGAGAGATATGTACATATATTTTGCCAAGGAAATTCATGACTTTTTTGTCATTTATCTAGATTACATTACTATATTTTCCAAAACTGACAATGAACATCTAGATCATCTGAGGCACATGTTTATTAAATGCAGGAAATTTGGCATTTCTTTAAATCCCAAAAAGACTCTCTTTGGACTTGAAGAAGGTAATTTTTTAGGACATATTATCTCAAAACAAGGAATTAGGATAGATCCAGCTAGAATAGAGGCTATTTTGAACATAAGTCATCCTAGGAACATAAAGGAATTGCAGGCATTCATAGGTAAAATCAACTTTCTCAGAAGATTCATTTCAAACTTAGCAGAATTGATTAGAGAACTCAATAATATGTTGAAGAAATACTCAATACTTAAATGGACAATACATGTCAAAAAATCATTTGAAACAATCAAACAGGCCCTCACAAGAACCCCAGTCTTATGAAGTCCTGATTTCAAAAATGATTTTATTATTTTTTCTTTTGCTTCAAAACATAAAATTGTTGCAGTCTTATTGCAGAAGAATGGTTAGGGCTATGAACAACCCATTTCTTTTTTCAGCAAATCCCTAAGAGATGATACATTAAAATATATCACAATGGAAAAACAAGAATTGGTTTTAGTGAAAGCTATCAAAGACATTAGAGTGTACATATTGTCTTCACACATCATTTCTTATGTTCCAAATTCAATAGTGAAGGACATTCTGACTCATAATGGGCCTGATGGTAAAAGAGGAAAGTGGATTTCCACCATTTTAGAATATGACATGGAAATTAAGCCCAATAAACTCATTAAAGGCCAAGGTTTAGCCAAACTCATGGCTGAATTGAACTGTCAAGCCTTAGATATAAATTTTATTGCTTAATTAGATGATCATGAAATGATGGAGACTCCACATATTAGTGAAAATTTCTTAGATTCACCTTGGTATGCAGATATCATATTTGTTTTACTAAACTTACAAGCTCCTCCTGGTTTTACAAGAACTAAAGCTAAATTCTTAAAGTTAAAAGAAATGAAATTTTGTATCATAGATAGTGCTTTATTTTGGAAATATCATGATGGTATTCTCTTAAACTGTTTACTTAAAGATGAAGCTGATAAATTTATGCTAGAATTTCATGCAGGTGACTATGGTGGACACCTTTACTAGAAATCAACGACAGACAAAATCTTGAGGGTTGGTTTTTACTGGCCTACTCTTTTTGGAGATGTAAGAAAGTACATGACCTCCTGTCACAAATGCCAGATCTTTGAAGGGAAGAAAAAACTATTATCTTTACCCCTTAAACCCATCTCCACAGAAATTCCATTTCAACAATGGGGTCTAGACTTCATTGGTGAAATTCACCCTCCCTCCTCAGCCCAACACAAATGGATTTTGACAGCCACAAACTATTTCACTAAGTGGATAGAAGCCATTCCATGTCGACAATCCATTGATTCTGTCATAATCTCATTCCTGGAAAACAATATAATCTCTAGATTTGGATGCCCTGAAAAGATCAATATTGATATTGTAACTTCTTTCAAGTCTAAGAAAATGATTGAATTTTGTAACAAATATCACATTACCCTTGGGCATTCCACAACCTATTACCCTGAAGGTAATGGACTTGCATAATCCTCCAATAAAAGCCTTGTGACTATCATCAAGAAACTACTAGAAGACAATAAAAAGACCCAGAACAAAAGGTTAGTTAATGCCTTATGGGTAGATAGACTAACAACAAAGAAATCCATTGGTACATCCCTCTATCAGCTTGTATATGGGATGGATGTTGTTTTTCCATCCTCTTTAGGAGTGCTAGTGATGAAAATGATCCAAGAACTGCAGGTAGAAACTAATGATATCCAGAGAAGGATAAATCAGACTATACACTTGCAGCAGACCAGGGAAGATGTCTATGTCAAATCAAAATTGATCCATGATAAGATTAAAAAAAAATTTGACAAGAAAAAAAAAGGAAGATGATTTTTACATAGGTGAAAAAGTTCTTAAATGGGATTCTAGAAGAGAGGAAAAAGGAAAACATGGGAAATTTGATTTTCTTTGGAAAGGCCCCTATGTCATTTATGGTTACAGAGGTAACAATGCACTATTTTTGAAGGAGTTAGATGGATCAAATCAGCTAGGTGGACCTATCAATGGTAGGATGCTGAAGCATTACTTTTCCTAGAATAACAGTAGTTCACCTTGTTTACTTTGCTCATTGTACATAACATTGTAGAGTTTAGATTGGATTGGATGTTTTTCTTATAAATTTGAAGCCTAGAGAGAAGGCCCTGATATTTGAAAGACAAAATATCATAAGTATGAATAATGCAGAGCTTAGAACACAGTTTCAAGGCTATCACAGTCAAAGTTCAAAGGCTACTAATCTTAGAGTTCTTGACATTTCACCAGGAAATTCCATCCCCATGTGGAGCCATTGTTGGGGTCCTATAATATAGGATTCATAATTTTGAATTGACTTTGATTACCCATGTAATATGTACACAATCTTATTTCTGAAAATGTTTTCCCATATTAGAAAATTAAAAAATGTAAAGAGGGTAAAAGTCCTAAAAAAAAAAAAATCAAAGGACTGAAAGAAAAATATCAAAAAGAATATAACAAATGAACCCTAACAAAAAAGAGATAAAATAGATCATGAAAGTGATGCAAATACAAATGCCACTACTTTTTAATTTACTTTGCAAAATAAATATTGTGTGAAACTTGTCAAAAATGCCACAATCCATGATAGTCAAACAGCTTAATCTTGACTTTTTCATGCTTTAAATTTCATGTTGATAGATAGAGAATAAAGATCTAGCCAAACTGTTTAACCTTGGCAGACCAGTAGTTAGGTAGAGAATAATAAGGATATCAACAGTTTAATATGAGACCTTGAAATAAATAAGGATAGAATTAGCTAGTTTACTGTTAAAAGAAAAATTAATAAGGGTCTACAAGCTCAAATGCACCCATGTAAATGAAGAAAAAATGTTAGGATAGCTAATGGGTAGGTAAAAGCAGTTTTCACAAGGCATGGATAGTAGAAAATTGGTCATTTCATTTACTAACTTCCTTTCAAAAATCATTCTCCTTGTAAAAATACCTTTTCCCCTTCATTTTAACCCTTTTCCCCATTAGTCACCCATGTTTCCTTACAAAACCCCTTTTCCTAAGTTAAAATGAAAATTTTCCTTTGGAAAAGTAAAAATCCTTTATTAACTTCCATTTTTATTTCAAAATACCCAAAAATACCTTTATCCTAAGTATTTATTTAAAAATTGATATGTCGGGTTCCACATTGAAATAATTATTCCTGATATTAGTTTTTATGTTAAAATTAGTGTATTTAACCTCTCGCATTATATTTCATTATTAACATTTAACTTTATGTATTAATTCCCTTAAATACACATAAACCCCGTATAATATTAATTCCTCACTTATATACATTTCCAAAACGCATTATTTTTATATAACATATGGTTTAAATTCCCCAAATGTGATATACATAGGTCCTACTGTCATATAAACCCAACCAATGTATATATCGCATAACTATCACATTGACTTTTACCGGGCCCCTCCTATCAGAAACCACGACCAAATTCAATGCTATTTTCCAACCATCAAATCCACACTGACCAGACCTCACGGCCAGTAATCACTATCGCATCCCCGATAGATAACTCTTTACCCATACCCCAACCTTGTGAAATGCACAGTTTTTGGAGCCCCACTCCGTGCAACGTGGTGCTATACCATTCGATCACATTCACAGAAAAAAATACCGCCCAACTGCTTTAGCTCATGCGAAAACCACTGGGTTGTATCCTTGCCCGTTGGGAAAACTGCTTTCGTTTTATTTAACCCCGCGCCTTCAATGTTAAGCCCTGATTGATTAAAAATCCATATAGCCACCCTTTGCAACCTTTTTCCCTAATTTTTGTTATAGTTTCGTGTAGAAGGAGCATTGCCAACTGTTTTTCAAGAAAATATCACTTTGCCGACCTTATTTCAAGCCTTTTTCACCAGAATTCAAGATCATTTGTTGCTACAACTACTGCAAAAACATTTAGAAGCACTATAAAAACCCTTGAAACCTTAGAAAAGCTTTATGCTGGCCTGGAACCCTTTTGCAAATCATAATATTTTTTTCTCCAGGTATTCCTGAAATACCAAAGACTTGTACTTAATCTAAAGAGAAAGTAATAAGTAATTGAATCATTTAGGAGCCTCTGCAAACCTGTAGAAAGCCCTCTTACCTTCAAATCCTTTTATACAGACCTTAAGTCATCTGTTTACAGAATTCTGAGGCCTGAGACTATTTTTAATAGCAGAGATTGAATAATTGAACAAGTTTAAACCTTTGCATACCTGAAGACAAGCCCCTGTTTCATCTTAAATCAATTTGAAAACTGTAATTATCTTTCAGAGGTGCTCCTAAAGGCCTGAAACTGCTTTTCTAAGCTAAAAGAGCAATTAATTGATAAATCAAACAAAACAATGGCTTCCAAAGAAATAATAACTGTTAATCCCCTACAACCTCCAGTTGTAGATGTAGAACACACTCCTTTAGCAGAAAAAGATTTTAAATTTAGTGACCCTGTCATTGATTTCAATATTCTTGAGCTCCACTGCTGGAGCCATGACAAATCCATAGATCAAGCAGATGAAGTTTTCATTTTGGAGACTAATTTTCCTAAGTATGTAGTCCCACAGACTTTCCAGTGTCCTGAGGTCATCAGAATTTGTCAATATTGCTATTTCCCTTACTAAAGAGCCCCAATAACCCCTGGGAAAGAAATTATGTTTACCATCACAACTGAGTCAATCAATCAAATGCTGCAGATCCAAACTAGACCTGATGAAACCCCTTTGTCCTTTGAGAACCTTACCTAGCTATACCTGAATCTGTACTTCCCCACGAGGTTTTAGATATTTCAAAATTTCATGCCTTCATCAGTAGAAACTCCCAAAACAAATCCTCCTTACCCATCTATAATATTTTCTGAAAGAACCAATCATATCATTACTATGTTGTCATGCATTTTGGGTTATTTCACAGATGAACATGTTGATGCTGTAGTCTTAGGTTTCTTGTCTACTTTCACACCTCGTCAACCTCCTGCTACCATTTTTAAATTTTCTTAGTACCTTGCTGATACTATTCATGAATAATTGGTCAAAATTCCTGAAGAAGGTGTCTTGAACTATTCCTTATTTTTATTCCACATGTTTATGTACTTTCAGTCTGAGAAATTTTCCATTAACCTTCAAAAGCTTGATGTTGAAGGTAACCCACAATCAGTTATATTTTGGACTTCCTTGATAAGGAAAGAATCCAAAAAATCCACCTACACATAATTCATTGATTCTTTCATTCATCCTATGATCAATATGCTAAACAATAGCATGAAACCAAGAATCAGTGAGGAGATTAAAAAGGTCCTACAATTGTCAGAGCATAGTAGGATATGAGATTGGTAATTGTATCAAAAATGTACAGAGATTAGGGTATATGGATCTAATATTATTCCATATAAACTGCCCAAATACCTCCCAATGAGGTTATTTTCCCTTGAGTATATTAGACATATTCTTAATTATGATGGAATCAATTTCTTGGCAGCCAAAAAGAAGACAATTTAAAATTAAGAATCAGGTTGGCCCTGTTATTTGTAATAGTAGAGATGAAGGTCCAGAGGTTGAAAAGTATTTGTAGGAGTTTAAATTTAGTCAGAGTTTTCTGCAGTATGATCCTCTAGGAGTAATAAGCAAATTGAGAGTTAAATGTAAATTAACTCTTTATGTGCATGAGAAAAAACTAGACATAGAGAAATACTCCAATCAGTCTGAATGGTTGGAGAACACTTTGACAGAGGCAGAGAAGCGAGGTGATACTAGTCAAATCTTGCAAACTCTACCACAAGAGGATAGGATCTCAAAAAGACTTAGAGAAGAAGGGTCATACACTGTACAAACTACCACTGAAACTAAATTTAAATTGATGTACAGGAAGAAGACAAAATTAAATATTGTAGATGAAGAAGTGGAAAATATTGAAATGATTAACATAGATACAACAGTGAAAGACAATGCTCCACCTACAGTTGTTGAAAAAACACACCAACCTTCAACTTCAAGCACTCAAATGATTCAAAAATAACACAGTGTTGAAGTATCTTCATCCAGAAAACCAAAAAATAAAGAGATGGATATTATGCAGAGGTATAAAGAGATAAAAATCAGAAATGAAGCCTTAAAGACTGATACATACACACAATACTGGAAGCAGTCACCTAGTGACCAAAGCAGATTGCTTTTTTCTTTTGAATATAAGACTAGGAAGATGAAGATGACCTTCCTAAAACCCACAGTAAAGCGTCCCAAAACATCAGTTGATTATAAAAAATCATCATATGAAGTTCAAGAAGAAGATCTTCATCCTATTGATCAGAAATAATTTCACAAACAGGCTGGTGAAATGCTTTATTCAACCATGACAAACAAAGCCATGAGTGTGCAGAAGCTACAAAACACTCTTGGGAACATCAGACATCATATAAAATTAGAAAAGGCATCTGCACAGGCTAAGGATAACAAAATCAAATCACTGGAAGATTTGGTTATTGAAGTAGGATATGACCCAAAAAACGTCAAAGTTGCAGATGAACTAATAAAGAAGAAAAATGTAGTCATTGTTGCATTAATGAAGCAACTAAAATTGCCTCTTGCTGAACATCCTCAGGAAAAGGAAGTGTTATAGGATGCAAATAAGAAATATGAGATGATGAATCTCTTCCTTCAATTGACTGCCCAAATCAAGGAAATGGAAATTGAAATGGACAAGTTAGTACAAGAAAAAGAAGCTAGCAAAGAAGCAGTCCTAGTGACTTTCATTCCTGTAGTTACTACTGTTGTCCCTTCCACTTTAGCAGAATCATTGGCCCCTACAGCCCCAATGGCTACATTGTTTCCTATTACATCAGCAACCACTTCAGCTACAAAGTCATCCACAACAGTAGTACAACCTATAGATGAGGCAAGAAAACTTGTCAAGGAAATGCAGGACATGTCTATTCAAACAAATGAAATTAATAAACTCAAAGCATAGTTGAAAATTTTGGATGATGAGAAGAAACTAATACAAATTATGCACAAGAATGAAGAACATAAGGAAATCAGGTTGAATGATAAATTGAAGAAGTTAGAAAAGGAACTAACATTGAAAGAACCAATGGCACAATCCAAGCAGTATCTTTGGGCCAATATCATTGAATCTGTCAATGATATTTGGCCATTTATTCAGGTTATCTATGAACACAAATATTTAATCAAATCAGCAGGTGAAGCCACCCAAAAAATCAAAGAAGAACTTGGTAATAAGCCCGAAGAGGCTAATGAAATCATAAAATTCCTTAATTCCAAGAATAAGGAAGAAATAGAAGAGATTGGAATTAGTGACAGTATAGACACCATCCTAGAAGTTAGGAAGGTGATTTCTAAGAGAAATTTAATGATTCAACTAGAAGAAAAATGTCAAAACATGGAAGTTTCCATAACTAGGTTCATGATCAAGTTTGATGCTCTAAGACAGAAAAGACTTCCAAATCCTCTGGTTATAAATGAAAAATTAATGAAGTAGGATGATTATGATAAAAAGATGAGAGAAGTGGCTAAGGAACAAGCAAATAATTCAGCCATTCAGGGAATTCCAACAGGGAAGGTACTTTACAAAAGCTTTGAGAACTTATTTTACCTACAGCATGAGGTAAAAAACTTATTCATCAATATACACAGAAGCAGATGAGATATTCAGAAGGATGGTGAAAATTAAGCTACCAAATGCAGAAGATTATGAGAAATTAACTGATTTACTGTGAAAGCAGTAAAGGTTAAAATAAAGAAGGCAGTTTTTACAGTTACAGAACAACAGTCAAAAGGTTAAAGAGTATCAGAGTTAAAGTGTGTCAGTTTAAAGTCAGAGTTAAAGTCAAATAAAAAATTACAAAACAGAGATAAAAGTTAAAGCCAACCAACATGAAGGGCACTCTACTACAGCCTTCATTGAGCAAACAGTTAAGAGACAAGTCAGCAACAAATCAAAGATAGCAAACAATAAATTCAATTAAAACAGGGGCAACTTGCATTAGTTATATAGTTGTCTCTATCTTCTTGCATGAAGATATTTATTTTCCATGAATAATTCCTAAGTTTGTTTTAGGATATTTTGTAAGAGTTTTTGCATAAATACTTCACATTTTGAAGTATTGAGTGTGGATGAATTGTTGAACATTTCTATAGTTGTACTATTCTAGATCCTAAGCTTGATTGTACCAATTTCAAGTCAACAGACTGGATTAAAGCAATAAAGCATCATATTACAGGATTCATGTGTTGGGACATTTTAGTGAAGTATTTTCACTTGTTATTTATTACTTTCTTATGTTTTTCACATGCTCATATGTTTTCTTAATCTAAATGATATAATAGGAATGTTATCAAAATATGTTTAATTACACTCTATCTTGAACTATTTATCATTTTCATTTTTTAATGATATCCAGATTAGAGAATTCTTAATTTCTCCCTAGTTTCGGTTGACCTCTGTCTTCTCACCCATTATCCGGATCTAAAAAACCTTAATTAATTTCTTATCTCGATTGAAACCATTTTCACCATCAGCCTAAATATCTAAAGTGACTCAACCATCTTGTCCTGTAAACATTTCCTTTAGACCTTGATTCTGTCCGGTTGCTTGATACATTGACTCCATTAGCCCAATGGAATTCAGACCTACATCTATCCATCTAAACCAGTGATTCCACCACCAAAACCAAATCAAATCCCAAAAACCAATCAATCTCACATAACTAGCCTAAAATCAACTAAAATCAACAAATATAAATCTTAAAGAGAGAGCCCTCTCTGAGCATTAGGAAGGCTAGATCCTAAGGCTTAAAATTAGGTTTTTGGTTACCTATAATATTCTTTAAAACAAAATAAAAGATCTAACAACCCTGAGAATTATTGGAGTGATAACATTCTGGAGACCATTATGGGGAATTAGGAAGGCTAGATCCTAAGTGATCCAGATTTATGTAGGAATGCAAAAAAATACACATATAACTACAAATACAAAGATGCGGTGGAAATAACACTTCATTTCATTAATATAACTAAAATTTGCTTACAGACAGAATGGAAATAAACTAGCTAGGGTGTTGGTAGCAAATCTCTGAGAAGATATGTGGTAGCTACAGACCTATGAACTGTGTTACAATGAGGCTCGAGGGCCTATTTATTATTGAGAAACAACAGAGAACTCTAAACGTCCAAAAACCTAACCCTAGGAGATGAAGTGCCAAAACTATGGGCCCTGTTTGGGTAAATTGGTGTTTCAACTTCCCGGGGATGTAACTTCGGCATACGATCTTCGTTTGACATGTATTATACATCGTTAGAAATATCTATCCGAGGACTAAAACTGTCGCAAAAAATATTGAATTTGCAACAGAATCACATTCGTCGGACAAAAAATTCCCAAAAAATGTCATTTAGGGCCCCAAAACGGTTCCAAAAGTTCAAGACCCGAAAAATTGCTAAAAATAGGAAGTTGTGTTGAAATTGAAAAACTGAAAGAGACAATGGTGGGGCCCTAAGTGGAATAGGTGGGTGGCCACCAATATCCACTTGGATCACTAAGGCTTAAAAGTATTTTTTTGGTTAGCTCTAATATTCTTTAAAACAAAATCAAACATCTAACAACCCTGAGAATTATTGGAGTGATAACAGACCTGAGGAAGACCCTTCTTTGAGCTTGATTTAATTTTTTGTGTCGTAATTTGGTCAGATCTGTATCAGCACTCCCCCTGGTTTGAAGATAGAGTGCTCCAGAACACCCTAACCTTATATTCATCTGCGCTGCATAGCACTGGTGCCATTTTCTACACCTGTGCTTATCGCTGTTAAACGAAAAAAATTGCCTTTTGTGCCTTTCTCTTTAATGTGAATTTTTTCCAGCTAGTTTTCCTTTTGTCCCTGTGTGTTTCTTAGTAAATTTAAAGCCTTCGCTTTGTTTAGTTTTGATTTTTATAGCCTTTGATAAGAATTTGTTTGGATTTTTCTTTGTTCTTGTCAATTAGGTCATTAGCAAACAATTGATTGATCATTGATTGTTTGAAAGAATTGGTATTATAGTCATCATTTTGTATATTTTCTTTTATCAGTGATTTAGCAAGCATCTTAGTTTTCATTTCATTTTGTAATTAAGTGGTTTGAAAATAAAAATATCGTCATTTTGCATTTTCATCACATTTAGGGTTTGGTATGTCAAATTGGAAATTGAAATAGTTGCATTAGGGGAATTGACTTAACGAATTTTGTTTTTTTCATCTCGTATGTTGCATTACCCTTTGTTTTCTTTCCTCCCGTACATAGATTTTCACTGAAAATAAATTTTCATTTTGTCATGCTAGATTGCATATTTAGGATATTTAGGTGAAATTCGCAGTGAGCTTTGGAAATTGAAACATTATTCAAGATAAAAATTAAAATTTATTGAATCAATATTAAGGAGCATTTGAAACATTAATGCAAACATCTACAAGTCTAGGCTAGAGATGTGTTCCGACATCTATAAACATAGGAGTTGTCATTTTTTCTAGTGTTTCATTCTGGGGGTGAAATATCGTTCCACGTATGTAATTGTATTGAACCATTCTCCACATACATTCGAGTATATTGGATGGTGCTCGACACATGAAAATTATATGGGAACACTCACATCATATGGTTACACATTAGACAACATTAACATGGATTTCACTTCCATGTACCATTGGGTTGCTATCCTCACCATAGGTAACCGAGTCGATCACCTTCTAAACTGTGATTCAATGAACACATCATTCGGGGATATTACCTGCTAATACTCAAATCCTTGGTTTTCTAAGGTGGTATATTGCAGTTCACAGTTACTTGGTAAACTCTTTTTCCTAGTTACCCCTGTTTTGTCTTATTTTGTGGCTTTATTTATAAAATCAATTATTTGACCGTCGAATAACATCCTCACCATGGAAAAAATCCTTAGTATATCTTAGGTTGAGACTAATGACAACAGTTTTGGAGTCCACCAATCAAGGAAACCCCTCTAACAAGAATCCTGGTCCTTTTCCTTCTTTGGACATATTGGTGCTCCTTATATGGCAATGTTTTCCCTTCCCGGATTTACCATTGGTTTACCAATTTGGCTATTTTTAACCTCCATGGTTCTGAATGTCCAAACTTCTTCTAATCCAGGTAGTATTCCACCTGAACAATTTGATCCTCCTCGCCTAGTGAAAGTCTTGATTCTAGTAACCAGGGAGATAAGATGAAGAAGAAAAGGACAAAGAAGAAGAAGAAAAATGAGTAGGGGGACAACATCAAAGGAACCATTTCTTACAAATTATGCAACTAGTATGGAGAAACCTTCCAATCAGCCCCACAAAGTGAGATTCCCTTGCAAGTTATGTAAGGGTGATCAACTTCTTAGAGATTGTCCTGGTATTCTTAAGGTATTATAAGTATGGTCCACAAACCCACATCAACCTTTTTCATCATGCTCTGGAGATCATGTTGGTGGAAAACCATCAACTAGTGATAGTAAGATCCATGGGAAAAAGGGTAAAATTAAGTTTCCCTATAGGTTATGTGAAGGGAATCATCCTATTCACCTTTTTCATTATATGGATGAAGCCTCAAAAGTGTTGGAAAACCTTATAGCTTCTCAACCTCATCTTTCGGTTGGTTATCGAAAGATTTCTCCCAATACTCAACTAATTGATGAAGTGGTTGATCAAAATCAAAATCCAATCAATCCCACTCTCTTTGAATGTGAAACCCATGAGTTTTTTTCTGACCAGACATTGGTTGATAAAATGATTGACTCAATTCCACCTTCAATTGATCATACCTTTTCCATAGAGAGTGAGTCTCATACCTCTCATTTTCTTCTTGTTTCTTCATATTCCAATGAACTGCGAGGGTAATTATCCCATTCCCATAGAAAAAGGGTTGTAGTTCTCTTGTTCCCATGACACCCCCTCCAAGTAGTATATTTACTTATTTTGATTGGAGTCGACTGGAAGGATATAATATTCTTCTTCGCATTCCCTTCCAAATCATAGTACATTATTATAATATGCTTGTACCTGGAACAGTCATAGATGAAGGTGTGTCTGTTAGTATTATGTCCTCAAATACTTTGCAAGATTTCAGTTCTCCGTAGCTTGTGCCCATTACCCAGAATCTGTTGGATTTTAATAGAGGAACTAGTCAACCGTTAGTGATCCTTCCTTAGATGCCTATTACTTTTGGAGGAAAGATTGTCTATATCGATATGATGGTATTCCAAGGCCCTGTATTTTAAATTACTCCTTGATCGTGACTATGTTTATGTCGTGGGAGATCTTGTTCTTCACTCTTTCGTGTGATGTGTTTCCCGCATGAAGGAAGAATCGTGACTGTCAACCAAATTTCATTCATTGGTCCTAATTTGACTCCCAATCAATGAACACCCATAAATTTTCCTTATATGCAAGTGGTATCTCCCTTGCCATGGGTTAATTATGTGGCAACCTGTCCCTGCCAATACTTATTGATGGAGACAAGCCTTTCATTTTTTGTTCTTTTTCTTTTGACCTAGATCTAGTGAGTAATATGAAAAATCATTTACTAGGGGAATTGGATTTTGATATTTAATTTATATCCCTTGATATGTATCCCTTCCAGAGCGTTGTTCTCCCATCTTATGAGAACCTCTTGGAAGCCATGGTGCCTTGGAGGTCATGATCAATCCAGAGAAAAGTTATTTTCCTTGTGTCAAGATCGTTGAAAAATGAAACAAGGTCTATGAGGATAGTTTTTTTCCTATGTCAAGCTCGTTAAAAAATGAAACATATCCCCTTCCAATTCAAGCCTTTGATTAGATCTCATAAATTCCTAGTCGAGTCTTTCATTTGATCTCGTAAATGAACCTTAATTCCATTTGCCTGTTAGCAACCAATCGTATACTTAGGTGAATGAAATGAAGCTTGGGGGGCATGTGCCTAGAATTGATTCATTATGTTGGGGGCATGAAAGATTATCTAAAGCATAGTTTTTCTCTTTTTCAAGCTTGTGTAAAAATGAAATCAATTTCAAGCATAGTTTCCCTTGTGTCAATATTGTAAAAAATGAAACCATTCTTATCCTATCCAACCTGATTTTTATTTTTTATCAACCTATTTTTTCCAGATGAGCCTTGGTTTTCTCATTCCATTGTCAACATCTGATTGGAAAATCATATGATTTCACCTGTTACTTTTACCCTTTCTTGAGGAACCACTTGAATGAGTGGTATTATTAGGCAACCTCTTGAACTCTATGTGTTTTGAGTAGTTCCATCATGACCGGAGGGAGTTTCTACCCCTTATATCACTCATTCCTCCAAGAGGAAACCTTTTTAGCTCTTTTCAGACTCCCTAAACATGAAAATATTGTCAAGCACTTGTATTTTCGAACTCGTTAAAGTAAATGAAAATACGTCTACTCAGTATAAGTTTAACCCTTTTCCAAAATGAGATAGACTATTTACGAAAAATAATACCTTAGTTGAACATGGCTAAGAGGTTTTCGTGAGTATCGTTTTCTGCCTTTTCAGACTCAAGAGACTATTTATAAAAAATAACCTTTGGAGTTTTATTTTTTTGCCTCTTTTTAAAACTCTCTAAATATCAAAAATAAGATGAGTTAGACCTTCATTGGGATTTTAAAAACATCAAACAACGATGGGCTCATCGAACATGATTGGTTTGAACCAATCCTTTGCATGGCTTGTTAAAAATACTCAAAGGGTTTCATTTGAAGGATGAACTTACAGATCAATCATATGTTGTCCTCCTCAATTTTGTTAAAAAATAAAGAGGTACTGACCATAAATGGTTGGGTAAATTTGGAAAATAGGGTACTCCACCTATTAATAGCAATGAGTTGCTCTTGAACATGACACTATCTGACTTCATCTTTGTGACTGTTGGGTTGGGAAATTTTCTTGTCTTTTTTGGTTCATCATACCTTATCAAAGCCTCCACTTTCGGTTTTAGGTCAATGCTTCCAACTCCATCCAGTTTCACCGATATGTTCAAGATAAGTCATTTAGTTGATATCTTCTACGATAATCTTAAGCTTTCATTCATGTCTTTTGTTCCTAAACCAGTTCCACATCAACATAATTTTGTCTCAAATATTGATACCCATTTTGTGTCAATGATGGGAGATACATCTAGTCCCTCCTGCAATGGGTACATTAACTCATTGTCCAGGAAGATGACTTATAAATTCCCATTGGTACTTTGGAGCTTGCATACATCAATGGAAAATTTCCTGACTTTCTGAGACCATTTTACATCATTGGTTGGTAATAAGATGGTGTATACCATGTTCTAATCCAACTCATTTATTGGCATGCTCAGACTCATACATTAGACAATCGAGTGAATGAGATAGAAGAGCTTAGATCTAGTTTCATCCATTCGGGTTCCATTTTTAGAATTAATGTGAGATTACAAAGAATGATGACTATGATCAGACAAGACAATCATCCAAGAATGGGTCCACTATCTGTTATCAGTGGATGAAATTCTTGATCATTGTACATATAATGTTAGCTTATGTAACGAGTATGGGTATGCCTCCCTCAGCAAAGATATCATGGTGAAAATGTATTGTAACTGATGATGATATCGATTAGTTTTTCTTCATCTGAACTTGTCACAAGTTAAAAAACTTTAGTCGTCAACTACCATTTCTGACTTTGCACTTTATGGGGAAATTCGTTATAGGTCATTTTTTCGTATCTTGTCAAAAGACCTACAAACTGGATCAATCCACATTAATGAACATGTTTTCATCATCCCTACACACAGCACTAAGCATGACCTTTCCAAATTTCTGAGTTTCTAGGTCTAACTACTAAAAATCAATGCTTTTAAGACCCAATGCACACTGCCCCTTTAGAGACCCGCGTTCAGCACCAGTTTCTTCCTTCTGTGCCAATATTTACCAATAGTAGCTTACTCCTTTCTAGGGACGTGTTAATTCTAGAAATTTTGGAAAATTAAAAAGTATCCTGAACCTTCCTCTTCCAGAAGCTTCCAAGAGTTTTTTTAACCATTTACCTTGGATAAGAGGCCCGAGTCCTATCTAATCCTTCCTTGGAGACTTCACCTCTTATCCCTTGAGCTCATCCTCCCCTCTTAAGTGGATCTCAAGCCTGTATTGGTAAATGTATAAGAATTCCTAAAGGACCATCCCTCTCCTATAAATTTATTGCCATCCACGACATCAAGGTTCAATTTTTGAGCATGATCATGCACTCATGTTTCTGCCTTAAATCTAAGAGAGTCATCATCTTCATGCATTAGGGTGACATTGAGGTGTGCTTTGTGATAAGGAAGGACAAGTCAACTTGGGGAGATTTATACAAGATCAACTACTATTCTTGGTTGTAAACTCTATCCTATTTCTATTAATACAAAGATTATCTTGTTTTCCTATATGTGTTGTATTACATTTATATTCACATATTTCAATGCCTCACTGATTCATTAAATAGAGTAATTGAATTATGCTACGTAGATTTTGTGTATCCTTGGCTTGTTTTGGTTGTATGTGCAAGTTATAATTATAGAAATCAGAGCTATGATTGGAGCTTACAAACTAGAAGAAAATTAAATCTTGAGACGGATTCCTAGGTCTCTTTCCTATCCTTCGATTTCTCTAAGGAAAAATCTATATTCTTTTCTTTTTGTTGTTCTAGACTAGTTCACTAGGTCTAGGAAGATACTAGGTAAATTCTACATAAGAATGACTAACCATGGTCAACAATAGTCAATCATGATCAACCATGCTCACCTCTAGTCAACCATAATCACCATAGTCAACCTTAAAAAACTATGGTCAAGCCATGTTCAACCATTCTTAACTTGGCCAACAATAGTCAACCATGGTAATCCATTGTCAACATGGATAACCATAATCTATAATATAGAACTATGGTCAACCATGGTAATCCATTGTCAATATGGAAAACCATAATCTATAGTATAGAACTATGGTCAACCATGGTTAAAGTGCCCTACCATAATAAACCATGGGAAACCATCATCATACATGAACAATTGTCAACCACAATCTATCACCATCAACCATGCTTGGATATGGACAACTATGAGAAACAATACTCAACTATATGTTGATCATAATAAACCTTCATCAACTATAAGTTGAACATATTTAACCATAATGAACCATGGTCTACTAATCCTAAAAAAAAATAGGTTGTCAACTAGCACAACAACATTAATAAATGCGGTTGATATATACCTATTGCACCATTTTCATAACCCAATAAACTTATAAAAAATAAAAAATAACATGTACCAATATATATATATATATATATATATATATATATAATTTTACTAATTATATTATATAATTGAAGACTCAACATTTTACTTACTACCATATCAAAATTAAAATCTCATTTAATGCAAAATGTGACTCAAATATTTTTGGATCCCCAAATTATCTACAACATAAAATTATTTTTTATTAAATAAAAATAATTTTATTGGGGCAAGAGGCTTATTCTACAACCCATTATGACCGGATGTGTAATTATGTCAGGTCCTAACAAAATAATAAAAATCATTTTCACCATTGTCCCCAAAAACATTAACTTGAATATTAAATCATATATAACTATGTATTATCTCTACAACCCAGTATGGGGGTATCTCACGTAAAAAGGTAAACATGTAAAAGTAAATGTAATGTTTAAAATTTAACATTTTTTATCTAATGTCGGTCCTATTTAAAAATAAACCTAATTATTATTATGTATAAACATAATATAAATTTAAAATATAAATAGGTTTAGGTATGATAAATAAATAAAAATATAAATGAACCAGAGGTATGGTAAATAAATAAAGCCTCTTTTTATACTTACTCCAAAGATATGGTAAATAAATAAAGGATCTTTTTATATTTACTCCATAAACCTATTTATATTTACAAGGACTCAAAAAAGAGGTTTTATTCAGGTGAAGACTATAGGCCAAATACCATGTGACAAAATATTATTAATACCATAGGATAAATACCATATTTATAAAAGAGATATGGTAAATAAATAAATCAATATAAAAGAGGTATAAAGAGGCATGATAAATTTATAAAAACATATTAGATATCATTATAAATCAACATCTAATTATTTACCAAGCCTATGGGCCAAATACCATGGTAAATAAAAGAGATATGGTAGATAAATAAAACCTCTTTTTATATTTACTCCATAAACCTCTTTATATTTACGAACACTCGAAAAAGAGGTTTTATTTAGGTGAAGCCTTTGGGCCAAATTATTAGTAATACCAGGCCAAAAAAATTATTATTAGCCCTAATATTAATATTAAAATATTAAGTTTAATATTATTATTATTAAATCTAATATTCATATTAATATTAATTTTTTTATATTATAATATACATTAATATATCATGATATATATTAACTCTAGATATATATGGAGTGGAAGAACAAAGACATAGAATGGTAGAGGTGGAGAGATAGGGGGAGTGAGAAGGGAGAGATAGGGATAAACTCAAGGAGAGAGGAGAGGAGGAATGAAAAGAGACAGAGGGAGAGGAGTGAGAGTGGTAGAAAAGGGTATGAGAGGAAGAGGGAGACATAAATATGGAGGGGGGATAGAGGAGGAGAGAGGGAGGGAGATAGTGAGAGTATTGGAGGGTAGAGAGAGAGAGGAAGGATGAGAGAGGGGAGTTCAGAGAGAGGAGGAGAGAGGAAGGGATAGAGAGATGGAGTTGGAGGGGGATAGAGGGAGGGAAGAAAAAATACATAGAGTGAGAAGTGGACAGAGAGAGGGAGTGACAAGGGAGATAAAGAGAGAGAGTTTGTATATTTAGGGGTGAGATAAAGAGACAAAGAAGGAGAGATTAAGAGAAGGGGGGCAAGAAGGAGAGAGAAGGAGAAAGTTAGTGATATAGTAACATAGTTTGAGACAAATAGAGAGAGCGATGGGGGAAGAGAGAGGATTATAGGGAAAAAAGAGAGAGAGAGAGAGAGATGGGGAAAGATAGAGGATTGGAGGGAAAAGAGAGAGAGGGTGAGAGAGAGAGAGATGGGGGGAGAGAGAGGGAGGTAGGAGAGGAAGGGAGAGAGAGGAATGAAGAGAGAGAGAGAGGAAGAGAGAGGGAGGGAGATAGGAGGAGAGAGGGAGGGATAGAGAGATGGAGTTGGAGCATGAGAAAGGGAGGGAATAAGAAATATATGGAGAGTGAGAAGTGGAGAGAGAGGGAGTGAAAAGGGAGAAATAGAGAGAGTGTGTGTATGTTTGGGGGTGAGATAAAGAGAAAAACAAGGAGAGATGGAGGGAATGGGGGGATAATGAGAGAGGGATGGATATAGTAACAAAGTTTGAGGGCGAAGAGAGGGAGAGAGCAGTAGGGAGAGATAGATATACGTGGGAGAGAAAGGGAGAGAGGGGAAGAAAGAGAGAGAGGATGTGAGAGAGTGGAGAGAGGGAGGGAAAGACAGATGGATTTAGAGGGGGGTGAGAAGGAAGATGATTTATTGCACTAGATGCATTTATTCCATTGTGGATGGTGATTTCTAATCCTATTTGATTTCTTGCACTATATGCATTGATTTTAGTATATATGTTGAGAGAGAGAGAGAGAGAGAGAGAGAGAGAGCGATGGGGGAAGAAAGAGAATTGGAGGGGGGAGAGAGGGAAGAATATTTCTTGCACTAGATGAATTGATTTCAATGTAGATGGTGATTTCTAATCCATTTTGATTGCTTCCCCTAGATGCATTGATTTTAGTGTAGATGTTGATTTCTAATTATATTCAATTTCTTGCACTAGATGCATTTATTTCAATGTAGATGATTTCTAATCCTATATGATTACTCACACTAAATGCATTGATTTCAATGTAGAGTGTGATTTCTTATCCTATTAGATTTCTTGCACTAGATGCATTAATTCAGTGTAGATGTTGATTTCTAATTATATTTGACTGCTTGCACTAGATGCATTGATTTCAATGTAGATGACTTCTATTCCTATTTGATTGCTTGCACTAAATACATTGATTTCATTGTAGATGATGATTTCTAATCCTATTTGATTTCTTTCATTGATTTTAGTGTGATGTTGTTTTCTAATTTTATTTGCTTACTTGCACTAGATACATTGATTTCAGTGTAGATGTTGATTTCTAATCCAATGTTGTTTCTAATCTTATTTGATTTTTTTCATTAGATGCATTGATTTCAATGTAGACGTTGATTTCTGATTTGATGTAACTGGATGTACATTGATGGTACATTAATTTTAAAGTGATTGGATTAACATTGTGCGTTGATTTTAGTGTAAGCACACAAAATTCACTACAAGGAAAAGACCCTCTAGTGGATGTTTTTGAGGAAGCCAATAGAAAAATACCCCATACATTCGTTTCTAGCGGAGGTTACTAGAGGAGGTTGGCGGGTGGAGGGTTTTGTGGATGTTTTCCTCTCGGTGCGCTTATTATTACACGTTGCCCCGGTGCTCTGGAATAGAGAAAGCACTGGTGTGGACCAAAACATTGGCACACTGGACACCGTGCACTCTGTACACACCCGCCCGGTGCATCACAGATCTTCTGCGCTAGTGCATTATAAAACACCGTGCCAAAACTAAAACCACACGGTGCGGTAGAAAGAAACCGCACTGGTGCATCATAATACATTGCGCCAAAACACAAACCAATCGGTGCGTTAGTAATAAACAGAACCGGTGCACCTATAAAAAATGCGCATCGGTAAAGGGTTAAATTAAAAAAAAAATTACGACAAAATAACCCGGATTTTTCAGTTTACCAGTGCTCTTGAGCTCTCAATTACCAGTGTGCGCCCTACCATAGAACGTACCAGTGCGCATGAAACATTGGCACACCGGACAGCTTGCGCGACGTACACAAGCATCCGGGGCATCCTATTATTGTAACGCATCGGTGCTTCACCACTCTTCCGCGCCGGTGCATCATAAAAAATTGCGCCAAAACAGAAACACTCCGGTGCGTTCTTATCCAAGAGCACCGGTGCGACTGTAAACCGCACGCACTGGAATAGTGTTACATAAAAAAAAAAAAAATCAAGGCCAAAAAACCGGTGCTTTACGACTATTCCGCACCGATGCTTTAAGGATATTCTGCCCCGGTGCATCATTAAAATTTTGCGCCAAAACTGAAACATCCTGGTGCGGTATTAGGGAACCGCCCTGATGCATTATAAAAAATGTGCTAAATTTGACACAGCCCGGTGTGGTTCTAGGTAAGCATACCGGTGCACCTATAAAACCCCGCGCACTGGAATAGGGTTAAATAAAAAAAAAAATTACGGCCAAAAAACTTCATATTTCACTTTCCTCAATGCTCCAGAGCTTTCAAGCATCGGTCCCATTTCCCCTTGTCTAAGCCACCCTGAAATCGGTGCTCTCATTGCACCCATTGCACACACTGCTGCTCTGCATTGGCCGCCAATCTCTAGCTTGCATTTTGAAAAACGGTGGGAACAAATTCTTTTGCAAATTTTACAACCAATATGCCTCCTCGACGGTGAAATGTACAGGTATTTTTCTAGTTTTTCCATAACTAAGCCTTTTAGCATATTAGAAATTGAAATAACCTTAAAAATAACCATTAAAACAGAAAAAAAAATTTGTCGTGCGATGCATTGGAGCTGTTCTACTCGCACCGGATAGCAGTGCTGCCTGTAAAATTTATAGGCTGCACCACCACCAGTGCTAATGGTATCCACACCGTTTCCGGGGAGGTACCGAAAGGCATGCCGAATAATTTTAAAATAAAAAAATAGAATAAAAGGCGGTGCGCTCATTTATCCAGGCGCACCGTTGACCATGGGAATCACAATGCGGTGCATTGACGGAATTATCCACCTCAGTGTATGTCAACGCACCGCATTTTGGATTTCGAGAGGGTCAACAATGTGGGCCGGGTAAAAGACTGCACCGTTGACTATGTAATTGTCATGGAGTCGGTGCGCAGTGCACCGCTATTCTGAACTTTGATAAAGTTAATGGTGCTTGAAAAATAGACAGCTGCACCGAGGCCGGTGCATTGCATTTCATTAGGGGCACGGGGACTGGTGCGCTTCATTCTTAAGATGCACCGCGACCAGTGCATGACTATTTTTATGGCGCACCGACTTGTCTGTTTGTTTTTTTTTCAAAAAATTATATATATGTATATTCCTAAATACATGTCTGTTTTAATAAAAAAAAATTATTTAATGTGGCAATGATTCAGAGAGAAGAGGAGGAACAGCAACAAAAATAGGTTGAACAGTATGACATGATTTGCTAATGGGAGACCCGATAGAGGGAGAGAGATGCATATCCTCACCCTATTATTGTATATACCCAGGAGATCCTTAGGCAGGTAGGCCTCCTCAAGTTCTATGAGGAGGCTACTTCCCTAAAGGCCCATAGTGTGTTTTTGAGATATCTTATCCGCAGGTGGAATTCCCACCGACAGGCTTTCCAGGTTGGTCCTGACTAGTGGTTCACACCCAATGAGGAGGATATTTATTTGATTACAGGACTATCGAGGAGAGGGGTGGATTTTCCCTCATTCCCAGACGTGCCAGCTAGTTGTGTAGCAGGGATTTAGTTGGTTTACTCCTAGAGATACATTGGAGCACATGTACTATCTCCTTCAAAGTTTCAGGTACCTAAAGGTCAGTTACGTATATGTGCTTTTGGTAGACAGGACATGCAGTGCTTCTCCCTTATCATTTTGACCATTTCCCACAACACCAGTGATGGGAAACGTATTAGTTGGTTGCTTTTATATTATGTTGATTATTTAGTACAACAGCTAGGACTTGTTAGGTGGTCTGCCATTTTTTTGCAGAAGTTTTGTACGACCTTAGATAGATGTCGTGCTCATGCACAAGGGAGGGTCAACTTCCCTTTTGCTTCAGAGCTTTTTTGTTTATTTTTTGAGAGGTTTCCAAAGATGAGACCTAGTTTTGTTCGACAGCCTCGTAGGCCGATGTTTGAGGCCCAGATGCACATGTGGGGGCAGATGATGCCCAAAAGGGGAGACACTTTGTTTCCAATTAGGATATCACATGATTCACTGGACTTACTAGCCAGTGTTGACGGGTTGCATCCCTTCATTATGGTCCCATGTCCTTATGCTGGCTTAGATTGGCGAGGGTGTCCCAACATCCTCTTCACAACTGATGAGCCGCCAGATGATAGAGGTAATATTACTATTTTATTTATATTTATTGTAACATGTTCTTTAACTTGTTTTTATTAAATTGTGTAATGAAATTGTCTAATTATTGTTGTGTAATTATATATATTTTGCAGACATTGACTCTTTTTATGGCAAGGAGATGCCGGGTCCACCACATGATCTAGGTGTGGATCCTGATGATGACGATCAAGATATGGCTGATGCCGAGGATGATCATGATGAGGATGAGGCCGGTGCAGCAAAGAGACATGCTCCTGCTCATGGTGCATCGGTGCCGCCTTTTGCTAGGCGTGGTCGACCTGAGACCAGATATAGGATGGAGTTGGCCAACCAACTCTGTGCATTTATTTTTGATGCGGGCATCAGACTCGCTCATTACAGAGACATAAAGGCCGATGATAGGCTGTTATGGATGAGGAGAGGCATGTCGCGTGACATGTATGGCCTGATGCGACATGTCGTAGGAACTATGACAACTGTTACGCGACTGAGGAGGACTATCCATAGCTATAGGTGTAGTCAAGCCGCGACACGTGATGGACAGTCCGCGAGCAGCGACTCACATGCATCTCATGATCGTTCACCTCGCGACGTGCTTGATAAGCATGATGCTCCATTGGAAGCATCTGACAGTCATCATGGAGATGAGGTAGGACCATTGGCCACGTCTATTTAGCAGCTTGCAACTACCTTCATCAGTACTAGTCATGATCATGAGAAGGCTGGACCATCGAACTTCGAGGCTGCACTATTGACTGAGCAGGCCTCCACTACTACTACTCATATTCATGTTGTACTACCACTAGCGGATGCATCCATCAGTACTAGTGATCATGATCATGAGGAGGATCGACCATCGACTGTCGAGGCTGCACCAAGCTTTACTAAGTAGGCATCCACTTGTAGTACTACTATTGATGTTGTTATACTACCACCAGTGCCTGATCCATGACATTTATATTACATTTGTATATTTTTAACATTATTCAGTTATATATATATATGGTCCATGTATTTTATGTTCATGTTGCAGTTGTACTTAATTTTCATGTTGGTGATCATCATGATGTGGCGCATATTGTTAGGTAATGTTAGATATGTTCATTTAATGTTTAGCTTGCAGATAGATGTGTATATGTGATAGCATCAGTTATTTGACATATTGATATGTATATTTGATGTTTGTGTTGTGATGATCTTAATATATAATGTTAATTTGATGTTTGAATGTGTTTATTAGTCGAATATGATGTTTGTATGATGGTTATCATGATCATGATGATGTTTATTAATTAATTTAATATTAAATGACCATGATATTTATTAAATATTATGTCGTGATTGTAATTGTAATATAAATTTTAATTGTATGTAAAATTGTAAAATTGTATTTGTATTTGTACTTATTGTAATTTAAACTGTAATTGTATGTAAAATATTTATTAATGTAAAATTTTAATTGTAATTGTAATATTTAATTTATTTTGAAATGATTGTAATTGTATATATGAAAAATTGTAAAATTGTAATTCTAATTCTAATTGTATATAAAATTCTAAAATTGTATTTGTATTTGTAATTGTAATTTTAATTGAATTGTATGTAAAATATTTATAAAATTGTAATTGTAATTGTAAATGTAATTCTATGTAAAATTGTGAATGTAATTATATATAAAATTCTAAAATTGTAATTGTATTTTTAATTGTAATTTTAATTGAATTGTATGTAAAATATTTGTAAAATTGTAATTGTAATTGTAAATGTAATTGTATGTAAAATTGTAAATGTAATTGTATGTAAAATTCTAAAATTGTAATTGTATTTGTAATTGTAATTTTAATTGAATTGTATGTAAAATATTTGTAAAATTGTAATTGTAAATGTAAATGTAATTCTATGTAAAATTGTAAATGTAATTGTATGTAAAATTCTAAAATTGTAATTGTATTTGTAATTGTAATTTTAATTGAATTGTATGTAAAATATTTGTAAAATTGTAATTGTAATTGTAAATGTAATTCTATGTAAAATTGTAAATGTAATTGTATGTAAAATTAAAATTGTAATTGTAATTCTAATCATAATTCATGTATGTGAAATGAATGTAAAATTGTAATTGTAATTGTATGTAAAATATTTGTAAAATTTTAATTCTATTAATGTGAAATGATTTTATTAAAATATTTAAATTTGTAAATTTGCAAATAATTGTAAAATAACAAATCTAGAATAATACGATTTTTTGTAACATAATAAAGTTTAGAAAATAATGAAAATAAATTCATGTACTTTATAATTATCTTTATTTTATTATGATCTTACATACAAAAAAAAAGAACGTTATATAGTCGAGTGTGCTTATCATCCTAACACGCACCGGTGCATCGTATAAATAAGATGCACCGGTGCGTCGCAACTCTTCCGCATCGGTAACGAATAAACGCAAATAAAAAAACACAACTCTATTTTCTTTAAGTGAAAAAAAAGCGGCAATTTGAAAAATGGCTGGCAAAATATTTTCGAAAATCTAATTTCATAAAATAATTCTTTAAATAGTAAAATATTTTCATTATTTCACTATTTTTGCTAAAATTTTCAGCCAGATATTTGCAGGAGACAAACTTGAAGCAAGAGAGTAGGAGGGCACTATGGAGCAACGAAATACGTTCAAACAGAAGTATTCAAACAATAAAAAACCAAACCTATGGTGATTCAAACCCTGTATCATAGAATTTGAAACCATCTCGTGATTAAATTTGATTATTTTTTTTACTTTTTTTTGCAGTTTTTACTTCTTTTTTTCTGCAGTTTTATCCATTTTTACCCTAAACCCTTCATTTTTTTGTTTTTTCCTTTTCTTCTCCTTGTTTTTGTGATTTCAGAATTAGGGTTTTTCATTTTAGATTGACGTCCAACCCATGGGCCGAATTGTATAGTCGGATCCTAATCCATTTGGCCATTGCGTGAATTTTTTAAAAAATGGATTTTTCTTTATTGGTGCGCCCTGCGTACACTAACGCACCGGTGTGTTGTATTATACAGCGCACCGCAAAAGTACCATAGTAAAAAAAAGAATTTTTTTTTTCTAAATATGTGTGCCAAATCTAAAATAGGGCACCAGTGCTCCATTTAACTAGGCAAGAACCGTACGGTGTATTACACCGTTTTTGTGGTGCGTTTATCATACCCCACATACTGTTAGGTCTATTACACTATTTTTTGCAATGCATTTATAATATCAAACACACCGTATGGTGTATTATACTATTTTGCGGTGCGTTGTTAATATCCCCACGCATCGACTGCGGTGCAGACCTCATGAAAGGCGCACCGGTGTCTTGAGATTTATTTTCTACCTGAAAAGTTGAGAATTTATTTATAAATATATTAATGAATGATATGGTACATGTTTCAGATTGATAAAGAAATGTCTAAAAACAGATCAAGTAACAAAAATACTGTTAACATATCAAGAAAAGAAAAAAAATCAAGTTCTTTGTAAATTATTTAGAAAAAATATTATTTTTGAACTATATGTAAGTTTAACTAATATGTATTGTTCACTGTGTATCATGCAGAGCCACAAAATGACGAAGCTCGATATGATTATTTATGATCTAGGACCAGAAGAGCATAAACGTTTAATGGAAAAATTGCACAAGGATGAATCAGGTGAATGAAAAAATACTATCAATCCAATATGAGTTTCTTTTTTTAATTCTCATTAATAATATACTTAAAATTATTAGATAACATGTGTCAAACAGTCTACTAATTCACATCTGTTAGTGTTCTACAGGGACCAACAACTCAGAAAAGGAATGTTGTTCTAAGAAAAGAAAAAAAAATAGAATATGAAAATGAAAATCAATTGCTCCTTAGCTCATCTGGAGTGGTGCTGGAAGTTAATGAAAGGGGGGAAAACTTTTACAAAAGTTTGAGGGATCTAGTGCAATGAATGTATAGACGTTCTTTCCACTTACAATACAAAAACCAATCTAATGATACCAAGAACCAAATTTTATGTAAACTACAAGAACAGTTTCCAAAGAATTGGTCAATGAGACATGTCATACTTTTAATAGCAAAAACGTACAACAACAAAAAAGAAGGAATGATAAAGTAATATTCCTTTAGATGTTTGTCTAGAATTATTTATAAATATCACTTTTGTTATACTTACCTTTCATATGTCGATATAAAAATTAAATAGTTTATTGTCATGTTACATTTTGAGGAATATTATGAAAATCTCAAAAGATGAATGAGTTGATATTAGAAATATGCCAGTAGGAATGTCCAAAAAGGTGTACAAGGAGATGGTCAAAGAAATGGAAAAAAGTGCATCGTCGGAGGAGCCATCTCAACAACAACTTGCCTCAAATGTAATATGTAATCACTGAATTTTTCGATCATTAGGTAAAATAAATAAATAATTTAGCATTAAATATTAATTTTCTAGTATTTTCTTGCAGAAAAGAAAAGAAAATGGAACCCATTCAGCACATAAAACAGGACGACAAGGAAGAAAAGGATTGATATCTAAGTTTGTGAGTAATTGTTACTTCCTTATAACAACTTAACTAGTTTTCATTTTTATATTTTTAAAGTTGTTTTACAAAAATCATCATTAAATGTCTTCAAACATGTGCTAACATACAAAGAAGAACCATCAGAGGAATTGATTGAAATTGGGTCAAATATGGGTTGTGTGTATATGTTGGCATATCAGAACTTAATTGTGGAATTTGTAAGCATCTATCGATCTTTTTTTACTTAGCTCCGTCTATAATTAATAGAAAAAATAAATCTTTTATATTAAATATATGATTTCTTATGGGGTATAAAACTTGCAGGAAACAAAGTATGGCACTGCGCCAATAGATCAAATCTTGAAAGATGGCATGTTACATGGTTTTGAAAGAATGTGTATAGTTTATGAGTCAATTGTTGCATTGGTACGTCATCTCTTTTCGATTTACATTGATGTATATTATTTAATATTGCAATTTTCATTATTCTCACCAATGTATATACACTCATTACAGTTTATTTTTATGTTTGTAGATGGAAGGTGAAGAAGAAGAAAACAATCAACACTGTGAACACAACATTTCTAAAAATAACCCTAGTCATGGAAGTAGCTCTAGCAGTGACAGCAGTTCAAGCGAAGAATGATGATTACTATGTTTGGATATAAAATCAAGGCGTTGTATTTTTTGAAAAATGTCTGTGAAATCAAACATTTTATTTAATGTAATGGACATAGTGTCCCAATTGAAAGATAAAGGGATACCAATAACTGTCCCATTTTGTATGACAAAGAATGTGTTATATATATATATATATATATATATATATATATATATATATAATAAAAAATGTTTTAATTTATTCTATTGCATTCTCTATTGTCGCTATTGTGTTCTCCATTTTCATTCTCAAACGCACTAATAAAAATTTAATTCATATGAATATTGTTATAAGATATATATGTGTCGACTTTTGATGAATAATAAATTTAAAACAATCACAATAATTTCACTGTCACAGGTCGATGTTTCTAAAAAATACAAAATGAAAACCGGTGCGTGTATACTTACACCGATGCGTTTGTATTCTTAAGTGCCTTGGTGCATTTTTATGACCTATGGGCACCGTACAAATACCAAAACAGGTTAAAAATATAGAGGCATTTTTGCAGTACGGCTCTCTGGTGCGTTTATGTCTATCTACGCACCGGTGCCTTTTTACAACCTATTAGCACCGCACGAATATAGATACCAATTATAAATCTTGGTGCGTTTGTGTGATATTATGCATCGGGGCGTTTTTGTGTCTATACAAACCGATGCATTTAGACAACCTATGGGCACCACACGAATACCGATACCAATTATAAATCTCCGTGCATTTGCGTGATACTGCACATCGATGTGTTTAAGAGTCTATATGCACCGGTGTATTTGTATGACATATTTGCATCACACGAATACCGATACCAATTATAAAGCTCGGTGCATTTTTGTGAAAGGAATTACCGATGCGTTTCTATAAGTCTACGCACTAGGGAGTTGATACGACCTATGGGCACTGCTCAAATCCCAAGATCAATTATAACAGCCCCGTGCGTTGTATCACCAACACTACGACCGGTGTTGTTTTATACCTTAACGGCCCGGTGCATTCTTCTTTGATTGCCTCGGGGTGCCGTCCACAAGTATGCACCGGTGTGTTAAAGCCTGATTAGCACACCGAGGAAAACAACATCCGTAATAACCTCCGGCCGCCCATTTTTTTAGTTGTGTTGAATTTCCATTAAAAGCTCCACCAAAACCTCTGTAACCATAAACGAATGTGGTAGCATATGTTTTTTTGAAAATTTTGGCCAATTTTATAACACTAAAAACCTCCTTTATAACTTCCACTAGAGGGTCTTTTCCTTGTAGTGATTATTGACAGTGTACATTGATTTTTGTGTTATATTAATTCAACTTATTAATATTAAAGAGTAAGAGAGACAATGTATGATGTTTAGTACGGTTGTTCGAGCTCAATATTTAAATGGTTTATGATTTCAACTGTCCTTTTCATATAATCGACTAACAAGGGTGATAATAAGAATAGTAGAAGAAAATAATTTTACATTGATCACAATGAAGACTATTTGTAATTGACTGCATTCTTATTATTCACATTTTCTATCATTCAACACTATTACATTGCCACTTTGCATTCAAAATTTTTATTTCATCATTTTTCATCATTAATGTTATTAACTATATTTATCATCTCAACAATCTGAGTTAAATAAGAAAATTTTAAAACTAAAATGATAATAAATATCTGACATATTTAGCATATATAAAATGATTATATTTATATTAGATGTATTTACATATTATTGATAAAATTAATCATATTTTTTATATATCTTCCTTGGATGCACACCACTAAAACTAGCCTAGATCCATCTTACTCTAGATCTATCAAGCGCTGAGAGGATAAAATATCTCAAGGTTCAAACCTTTCTTCAAATTTTTCACTCAAAAATGAGGTTTGCACCTTGAGATATTTGATCCCTCTAGGTGCTTGATAGATCTGGAGTAAGGTGGATCCAGGCTGGTTTGTAAAATTCCAATTAAAGTGAAACATTTTAGTTAAGGATTAAATGAGGTTATCGTATACTACAGACCAAAAGCTTAAGTTGTTTGAAGCTGAACTTTGACAGCTCACAACTAAATCTGAATAAAATAATCATAACATCAATGCACCAAGGTTCTGCCATAAAATCTACATATTTTTCTGAATTTCCTATTTTTAAATTTTGGAGCCTAAGATGTTTGTTAAAATAATTATGCTCTTCATGGGAGAATTCTCTTCATGGGAGAGAGGGAGAGAGAGAGAGAGAGATGGGGGAAGAGAGAGGGAGGTAGGAGAGGAAGGGAGAGAGAGGAAGGAAGAGAGAGATGAGGAGAGAGGGAGGGATAAAGAGATGGAGTTGGAGGGTGAGAAAGGGAGGGAATAAGAAATATATGGAGAGTGAGAAGTGGAGAGAGAGAGAGAGAGAGTGTGTGACAAGGGATAAATAGAGAGAGTGTGTGTATGTTTGGGGGTGAGATAAAGATAAAAACAAGGAGAGATGGAGGGAATGGGGGGAGAAGGAGAGAGGGAGGGATATAGTAACAAATTTAGAGGGTGAAGAGAGGGAGAGAAATGGAGAGAGGGGAAGGAAGAGAGAGAGAGGATGTGAGGGAGTGGAGAGAGGGAGGGAAAGAGAGATGGAGTTGGAGGGGGGTGAGAGGGAAGAAGATTTATTGCACTAGATGCATTGATTTCATTGTGGATGGTGATTTCTAATCCTATTTGATTTCTTGCACTATATGCATTAATTTTAATGTAGATGGTGTGTGTGTGAGAGAGAGAAAGAGAGAGAGAGAGAGAGCGATGGGGGAAGAAAGAGTATTAGAGGTAAAAAGACACAAAGAGAGATAGGGAGAGGATTGGATTGGGAGGGAAGAAGAAATACATAGAGAGTGAGAAGTGGAGAGAGATATTAAGTGAAAATGGAGAGATGGAGAGAGGGTGTGTATGTTTTGGGGTGAGATAAAGAGACGAAGAAGGAGATATGGAGAGAAGGATAGAGGGAGGGATATAGTAACAGAGTTGGAGGGTTAAGAGAGAGAGATATAGATGTGGGAGAGAAATAGAGAGAGAGGAAGGAAGAGGGAGGATGTGAGAGAGTGGAGAGAGGGAGGGAAAGAGAGATTTAGTTCGAGGGAGGAGAGAGGGAAGAATATTTCTTGCACTAGATGAATTGATTTCAGTGTAGATTGTGATTTCTAATCCATTTTTATTGCTTGCACTAGATGCATTTATTTTAGTGTAGATGTTGATTTCTAATTATATTCAATTGCTTGCACTAGATGCATTTATTTCAATATAGATGATTTCTAATCCTATATGATTTCTCACACTAAATGCATTGATTCTAGTGTAGACTGTGATTTCTTATCCTACTTGATTTCTTGCACTAGATGCATTAATTTCAGTGTAGATGTTGATTTCTAATCATATTTGACTGCTTGCACTAGATGCATTGATTTCAATGTATATGATTTCTAATCCTATTTGATTGCTTGTACTAAATGCATTGATTTCACTGTAGATGATGATTTCTAATCCTATTTGATTGCTTTCATTGATTTCAGTGTAGATGTTGCTTTCTAATCTTATTTGCTTACTTGCACTAGATACATTGATTTCAATGTAGATTTTGATTTCTAATCCAATGTTGTTTTCTAATCTTATTTGATTGTTTTCATTAGATGCATTGATTTCAGTGTACACGTTGATTTCTAATTTGATGTAATTGGATGTACATTGATGGTACATTAATTTTAAAATGATTGGATTAACATTGCGCATTGATTTCAGTGTAACCACACAAAATTATTGACAATGTACGTTGATTTTTGTGTTATATGAATTCAACCTATTAATATTGAAGAGCAAGAGAGACAATGTATGATGTTTAGTACAATAGTTCAAGCTAAATATTTAAATGGTTTAGGATTTCAACTGTCCTTTCATATAATCGACTAACAAGGGTGACAATAAGAATAGTAGAAGAAAATAATTTGACATTGATCACAATGAAGACTATTTGTAATTGACTGCATTCTTATTATTCACATTTTCTATCATTCAACACTATTAGATTGTCACTTTTTATTCAAAATTTTTATTTCATCATTTTTCATCATTAATGTTATTAACTATATTTATCATCTCAACAAATTGAGGTAACTAAGCAAATTTTAAGATTAAAATGACAATAAATATCTGACATATTTAGCATATATAAAATTATTATATTTATATTATATGTATTTACATATTATTGATAAAATTAATCATATGTTTGATATATTTTCCTTGCCAGCACACCGCTGAAACCAACCTAGATCCATATTACTCCAGATCTATCAAGCGTCGAGAGGATACAATCTCTTGAGGTGCAAACCTTTCCTCAAGTTTTGCATTGAAAAAAGAGGTTTGCACTTGAAAATATTTGTCCCTCTAGGCGCTTTATAGATCTGGAATAAGATGGATCTAGGTTGGTTTATAAAATTCCAATAAAAGTGAAACATTTTAGTTAAGCCTTAAACCAGGTTATATTATACTACGAATAAAAATCTTAAACTGTGTGAAGAAGAACTTTGACAGCTCACAATTAAATCTGAATAAAATGATCATAACATCAATGCACCAAGGTTCCGTCATAAAATCTACATATTTTTCACAATTTCCTATTTTTGAATTTTTGAGCCTAAGATGTTTGTTAAAAGAATTATGCTCTTCATATGAGAATGCTCTTCATGGGAGAGAGGGAGAGAGAGAGAGATGGGGGAAGAGAGAGGGAGGTAGGAGAGGAAGGGAGAGAGAGGAAGGAAGAGAGAGAGGAGGAGAGAGGGAGAGATATAGGAGGAGAGAGGGAGGGATAGAGAGATGGAGTTGGAGGGTGAGAAAGGGAGGGAAAAAGAAATATATGAAGAGTGAGAAGTGGAGAGAGAGAAGGAGTGACAAGGGAGAAATAGAGAGAGTGTGTGTATTTTTAGGGGTGAGATAAAGAGGAAAACAAGGAGATATGGAGGGAATGGGGGGAGAAGGAGAGAGGGAGGGATATAGTAACAAAGTCGGAGCGTGAAGAGAGGGAGAGAGAGATATACATACAAGAGAAAGGGAGAGAGGGGAAGGAAGAGAGAGAGGATGTGACAGAGTGGAGAGAGGGAGGGAAAGATAGATGAAGTTGGAGGGGGTGAGAGGGAAGACTATTTATTGCACTAGATGCATTGATTTCATTGTGGATGGTGATTTTTAATCCTATTTGATTTCTTGCACTATATGCATTGATTTTAGTGCGGATGTTGGGAGAGAGAGAGAGAGAGAGAGAGAGAGAGAGGAGTTTGGATTGGAAGGGAAGAAGAAATACATAGAGAGTGAGAAGTGGAGAGAGAGATTAAGTGACAAGGGAGAGATGTAGAGAGAGTGTGTATGTTTTGGGGTGAGATAAAGAGACCAAGAAGGAGATATGGAGAGAAGGGAGGAGAGAAGAAGAGAGGGAGGGATATAGTAACAGAGTTGGAGGTTCAAGAGAGAGATATATAGATGTGGGAGAGAAATAGAGAGAGAGGAAGGAAGAGGGAAGATGTGAGAGAGTGGAGAGAGGGAGGGAAAGAGAGATGTAGTTCGAGGGGGGAGAGAGGGAAGAATATTTCTTGCACTACATGAATTGATTTCAGTGTAGATGGTGATTTCTAATCCATTTTGATTTCTTGCACTAGATGCATTGATTTTAGTGTAGATGTTAATTTATAATTATATTCAATTACTTGCACTAGATGAATTTATTTCAGTGTAGATGATTTCTAATCCTATATGATTGCTCACACTAAATGCACTTATCTTATTTGATTTCTTGCACTAGATGTATTAATTTCAGTGTAGATGTTGATTTCTAATTATATTTGACTGCTTGCACTAGATGCATTAATTTCAGTGTAGATCTTGATTTCTAATTATATTTGATTGCTTGCACTAGATGCATTGATTTCAATGTAGATGATTTCTAATCCTATTTGATTTTTTGCACTAAATTCATTGATTTCATTGTAGATGATGATTTCTAATCCTATTTGACTGATTTCATTAATTTTAGTGTAGATGTTGCATTCTAATATTATTTTCTTACTTTCACTAGATACATTGATTTCAGCATAGATTTTGATTTCTAATACAATTTTTTTTTCTAATCTTATTTGATTTTTTTCATTAGATGCGTTGATTTTAGTGTAGACGTTGATTTCTTATTTGATGTAATTCGATGTACATTGATGGTACATTAATTTTAAAGTGATTGGATTAACATTGTGCATTGATTTCATTGTAAACACACAAAATTATTGATAATGTACATTGATTTTTGTGTTATAGTAATTCAACCTATTAATATTGAAGAGTAAGAGAGACAATGTATGAAGTTTAGTACAAAAGTTCGAGCTAAATATTTATATGGTTTATGATTTGAACTGTCCTTTTCATATAATCGACTAACAAGGGTGACAATAAGAATAGTAGAAGAAAATAATTTGACATTTATCACAATGAAGACTATTTGTAATTGACCGCATTTTTATTATTCACATTTTCTATCATTCAAAACTATTACATTGTCACTTTGCATTCAAAATTTTTATTTCATCATTTTTCATCATTAATGTTATTAACTATATCTATCATCTCAACAAACTAAGGTAACTAAGATAATTTTAATATTAAAATGACAATAAATATCTTACATATTTAGCATATATAAAATGATTATATTTATATTAGATGTATTTACATATTATTGATAAAATTAATCATATGTTCAATATATTTTCCTTGGCCACACACCACTGAAACCGGTCTAGATCCATCTTACTCTGAATCTATCAAGCGCTGAGAGGATAAAATCTCTCGAGGTGCAAACCTTTCCTCAAGTTTTGCACTCAAAAAATAGGTTTGCACCTCGAGATATTTGATCCCTCTAGGCGCTTGATAGATCCAGAGTAAGATGGATCTAGGCTAGCTTATAAAATTCTAAGGAAAGTGAAACATTTTAGTTAAGGCTTAGACTAGGTTATCGTATACTACAGATCAAAAGCTTAAAATGTGTGAAGCTGAACTTTGACAACTCACAATTAAATCTAAATAAAATAATCCTAACATCAATGCACCAAGGTTCCGTCATAAAATCTACATATTTTTCACAATTTCCTATTTTTAAATTTTGGAGCCTAAGATGTTTGTTAAAATAATTATGCTCTTCATGGGAGAGAGGGAGAGAGAGAGATGGGGGAAGAAAGAGGGAGGTAGGAGAGGAAGGGAGAGAGAGGAAAGAAGAGAGAGAGGAGGAGGGCAGGAGGGAGAGAGGAGGAGAGAGGGAGGGATAGAGAGATGGATTTGGAGGGTGAGAAAGGGAGGGAATAAGAAATATATGGAGAGTGAGAAGTGGAGAGAGAGAGGGAGTGACAAGAGAGAAATAGAGAGAGTGTGTGTATGTTTGGTGGTGATATAAAGAGAAAAACAAAGAGAGATGGAGGGAATGGGGGGACAAGGAGAGAGAGAGATGGATATAGTAACAATGTTGGAGGGTTAAGAGAGGGAGAAAGCGGGAGGGAGAGAGATATCCGTGGGAGAGAAAGGGAGAGAGGGGAAGGAAGAGAGAGAGGATGTGAGAGAGTGGAGAAAGGGAGGGAAAGAGAGATAGAGTTGGAGAGGGATGAGAGGGAAGATGATTTATTGCAATGGATGCATTGATTTCATTGTCAATGGTGATTTATAATCCTATTTGATTTCTTGCACTATATGCATTGATTTTAGTGTACATGTTGAGAGAGAGAGAGAGAGAGAGTGATGGGAAAGAAAGAGTATTGGAGGGAAAAGAGAGAGAGAGAGAGAGAGAGAGGGAGGGGATTGGATTTGGAGGGAATAAGAAACGCATAGAGAGTGAGAAGTGGATAGAGAGATTAAGTGACAAGGGAGAGATGGAAAGAGAGTGTGTATGTTTTGGGGTGACATAAAGAGACCAAGAAGGGGATATGGAGAGAAAGGAGGAGAGAAGGAGAGAGGGAGGGATATAGTAACAGAGTTGGAGGGTTAAGAGAGAGAGATATATATGTGGGAGAGAAATAGAGAGAGAGGAAGGAAGAGGGAGGATGTGAGAGAGTGGAGAGAAGGAGGGAAAGAGAGATGTACTTCGAGGGGGGAGAGAGGGAAGAATATTTCTTGCACTGGATGAATTGATTTCATGTAGATGGTGATTTCTAATCCATTTTGATTGCTTGCACTAGATGCATTGATTTTAGTGTAGATTTTGACTTCTAATTATATTCAATTGTTTTCACTAGATGCATTTATATCAATGTAGATGATTTCTAATCCTATATGATTGCTCACATTAAATGCATTGATTTCAGTGTAGACTGTGATTTCTTATCCTATTTGATTTCTTGCAATAGATGCATTAATTTCAATGTAGATATTGATTTCTAATTATATTTGACTGCTTGCACTAGATGCATTGATTTCAATGTAGATGATTCCTAATCCTGTTTGATTGCTTGGACTAAATGCATTGATTTCATTGTAGTTGATGATTTCTATTCCTATTTAATTGCTTTCATTGATTTCAGTGTAGATGTTGCTTTCTAATCGTATTTGCTTACTTGCAGTAGATACATTGATTTCAGTGTAGATGTTGATTTCTAATCCAATGTTGTTTTCTAATCTTATTTTATTGTTTTTATTAGATGCATTGGTTTCACTGTAGACGTTGATTTCTGATTTGATGTAATTGGATGTACATTGATGGTACATTAATTTTAAAGTGATTGGATTAACATTGTGCATTGATTTCAGTGTAAGCACACAAAATTATTGACAATGTACATTGATTTTTGTGTTATAGTAATTCAACCTATTAATATTGAAGAGCAAGAGAGACCATGTATGACGTTTAGTACAATAGTTCGAGTTAAATATTTAAATGGTTTATGATGTCAACTGTACTTTCATATAATCGCCTAACAAGGTTGACAATAAGAATAGTAGATGAAAATAATTTGACATTGATCACAACGAAGACTATTTGTAATTGACTGCATTTTATTATTCACATTTTCTATCACTCAACACTATTACATTGTCACTTTGCATTTAAATTTTTTATTTCATCATTTTTCATCATTAATGTTATTAACTATATTTTATCATCTCAACAAACTGAGGTAACTAAACCAGCCTAGATCCATCTTAGTCTCGATCTATCAAGAGCATAGAGGAAAAAATCTCTAGAGGTGCAAACCTTTTCTCAAGTTTTACACAAAAAAAGAGATGCAACCAGCCTAGATCCATCTTACTCAAAATCTATCAAGAATCTAGAAATCAAATAAAAGTGAAACATTTTAATTAAAGCTTAAACTAGATTATCTTATACTACTAATCAAAAGTTTAAACTGCGTGAAATTGAACTTTGACAACTCACAATTAAATCTGAATAAAATAATCATAACATCAATGCACCAAGGTTCCGTCATAAAATCTACATATTTTTCACAATTTCCAATTTTTAAATTTTGGAGCCTAAGATGTTTGTTAAAAGAATTATGTTCTTCATGGGAGAATGCTAAAATCTCTCTGACACATTCGCAGACTTGCGTTAAACATAGATCTCCAAAAAGTTATAAATATATTGTTTTTAATCCACTTGGCAGGGCGTTCCAACAGGAATGACAAAGCAAGAGAAGCCATCCCAGCTATGTATCTAAGACATCCACATCCAACTTTATGAGCATGAATGCCAAATGAGATTATTCAAACCAATTATCTAAACGTAAACTTAAACAGTGTTATATATATGTTTGAGAGTTTAATTCTATTGCGGATTCTGGGAATAAAGATTAGTTGGCCTAGTTCATGTTAATTGAATTTCAAATATTCAAAGAATCTTCACAATGCTTTAAAATAATATAATGAATATTGAAGTATACAAAGCATCTTCACACAATTCTTTAACTTGTATCTAAAATCAATTATTAACTTTTTATCCAAAATTAATTATTAATTTTGTTCTTTAATTTTAAATTTGAAATACAAATCAAATTTAATGATTTCTCCAATTATAGTGCTAGTTTTGGTTTTGATCATTAAAAAAATTAGTATTAGTTTTGGTTTTGATCATTAAAAAAAATAGTATTGAATAAGAAATTTTCTTAACTATATCCTAAAGAAAAAATCACCCCTTAAGATCAATTTGCCAGCCAAATTCCATATGTATACCTAAATCTACAAAATAAATATAAACACACACTACAGTATATCTCATCTCACAAATAATTTGATGTGAAATTTGAAAACACACTGTCCAGTATTTGTCATCTAATAAATCATTTGATGTGAAATGTGAAAGATTCATTTTCATATATCTTTGTTAGATTACCATGAAAGCATTGTGAACAGTCCTTCCATCCCTTCATCAAATATATAACGTGTGAAAACCGCTATATCCATTGGATCGATTCGATGACCATTGCTGTACTTCGTCCATCTAAAAATTTTGATTAATCAGTTCAGAAATATCGTGGAGTTCACTCCCAGAATATGCGTAGTTTAGTGAAAATTCCTAAAACAATGAAAAATTTGATAAGATTTTGATAAATTTTAATAGAATTTTTAGAAAATTTTAATTGAAATGCGTCAAATTTAAGAGATTTTTTAACTAATCCATTTCAACAAAACAAAATTCAAGAACTCAGACTCTCATTTTCAATCTTTTTTTTTTGGAAAAAAAACCGGATTCCCAGAACTTTTTTCCCTCGGTAGAAAAACGTAGTACAGTGCACTTAGTCCTTTTTCCGCCGTAAATTGGATATGCGATCAGACTCCACTTCCAGATTGCATATGCGCTCAATAAATCAAAATGGCGGGCCATGCCAATGAAAAACGACGAAAAGCATATAGAGCAACAAACTAAAAACATATGCGCTCAATAATTCAAAATGGCAGGCCATGCCAATGATGCCATGAATAAAGTGGTGTAACTAGTTATTACTTGTCGTCGTGTCCCATCATTTTGCAATAAGACTTGTCTGGATGTGGTCATGCTTTCGTTTCAGACTTCAGTCGCACGTAATCTTCCAACCGCCAATGGTTTCTGCTCCATAATCATGTAATCGTCATTTCAAGGTACCATAAAAGCGAGTCAAATATTGCTAACTGCTTTTCATTTCAAGCTACAATAAAAGCGGGTCACTTTGAGCTTCCTTTATCATTTGAGGGTCCATGCTTGTTTTTGTAATATATGAAATCAATATATTAGGGTTTTTGTTTTTTGCTTTTTGTAATTTAATTATTTTTTTATTATAATTGATGATGAACTAGTTTATTTTTCTAACCCTGTTTGTTGTTGACAATGTCAAGAACCAATTGATAACATATTGTCATAATTGTCCCTAATGTAAATGTTTTTCCCATTCCATTGTCCTAGAAGTGCAAACAAACACACAAATGTTAGCACCAATGTACTTTTTTTTGTTAGAGATCACAAGTAAGGTTGAATTCCTCAACATAGTACTTTTTCTTTCTACCCAACTCTTTTCCCCATATATGCTTGCTAAACATTTCCATAGCAAAATTTTTTACCTCCTCATTATTTGTGGAACAAGCATTGAGGTAGATATTCCATTTATGCATCCATTTGTCGTTTTGTCTCATCCATGTTTTGTTTCTTTCTGATGCAGGAGCATGAAGGTTCCAAATTTTGTACATTTAGTAGAATCTAGGGGGTCTTATATTTTCAAGGGAGTTGGTTTTTGTACACTTAGTAGAATCTAGAGGGTCTTATATTTTCAAGGGAGTTGGTTCCCTAAGTATTTAATTAATGTAATTTTCAATGTTTTGAGTGGGTTTTATGTGAGACATTTAGAATATGATTTAATTAAATATTGTGAGGCATATTTGTAAATGTTCTCGAATGTAGGAAAACATGAGTGATTAGTGAAGATTGAGAGATTCTGAAATATTGTAAATCTTAGAATAGAAATTGGTTTCATGATTTTGTGGAACTAGAGAGAATCCTTAGGAATTAGTTGAGTAAAAAGTGGATTTAGAGGATTTCTAGGATTTAGTTGAGCAAATTATGCATTTGAATCAGAATTGGTTGCAGAATCCTTTTGTATATATTTGAGGCATTAGGAGACGATATTTTTAGATAGGTAATATTAAGTAGGAATAGAGGAGATTTGATTGTAAGCCTACGAGCAGAGAGAGGGATGAGAGAAGGCCATTTTTAAAGAAAATCAGGCCGATAGGTGGTTTATTACTATAAATATTTGTTTGTGAATATAAAACTCAATTCTGAGTTTATGTGGGATGTAGTGATTTGAGATAATTCTTAATATGTTAATGAATTATACAATTGTGTGTGTAATTAGAGTATTTTGCCTAACACAGGTGTTGTAAGTGAGTCTGAGAAGGATTAGATTGAGAACATCATTCAAATGCATTGCAACGATTGAGATAGTTTTTGGATACGATTAAATAGCCAAAATAAAGCTCAGGAGGAAATTAACACCTGGACAAAGAATTGAAGTTGCGGTGATTAATTTCGAGAGTCTCTGTGTTATGAGATTCTAGTCGAGAGGAGAAAGTTGATTACATTTTCTTGAAGGCAGCAAACCACAATTTTTCCTAAAATTCCAAAGAAAGCGTGAAGATTGAAGATGGACAGTGGAGATCAAATCACAGAATTAAAGTGAGAGCGATGGACGGTTAGGATCATATTACAGAGATGAAGTGGGAATTGACAATCAAGATCATATCACAAAGATAAGTTAGGAGATTAGATGAAGAGCCTTATGCCAACTGGAGATCTCATCGCATATCGCATTCAGCGAAAGGAGTTTGTTTTTGCGATGAGTGTTAGGACCTCATAATGTACCATTTTGACCATATATTTTGTTACCATTCTACTCTTTTTCAATCCATATTTAAAGCTTACATTATCACTTTCATCCATTTTTCCTAAAGGTATATAATATTATTCTCTTTACTATATGTTTAATTTGTTTTGCATATAATTCTACATTACTTTTATATTTAATCATTAATCAAAGATATATAGTGGCTGAGACAGTTTAAAGCCCGCGGATAATCTATTATGACTATTTGAAGATTGCATTGCTGAAACAGTCAGCATGGTACACAAATCCCGTTGCTGAAACAACCCGTGATTTGCGATTTTGAAGCAGCATTTCAAGTATGACAGGAACGAGAAAAAACAAGTAAAGGAAGCTATTACATGGGCCATTTTGAAGCCAGTACCATCATAACCATTGTAATATCATTTTGCTATGGAAGAACAGAAGGACCTTGTTTCAGAACAGAAGATTAGATTGGGTTAAAAATAGAATTTCTATGATGTAAATCAATTGTAATAGATGTCTCCTCTTTAAAAAGAGGAGACATTAGCATTAGAGGGGAAGTTAGAGACTACGGGGGGTTCATTTCTAAACAGAGAAGGAGTGTGACTCTTTTGTAATATGTTGCTTTCGACAGATGAATAACAGTTTGTTTTGAGCACTTCAATTTAATTCCTTCTTCTGGGGAATCTTGTGAGAAGGAAAGTGCCCGCCTTCTTCACAAGATTCACCCATTTGTTCCTATATTTTGTTAACTTTTTATTTTATTCATGCCTTGATTAAACCCTGTTTGTTGAAGTTATTTATGCAGTATTGAAATTATGTTCTTTATTGCTAAAGCTTTGTTTTCATTACTTGCTGCAATTCATTCTTGAGAAGTTGTGAGCTATTTTATTTAGCAATCTTATTTATGGAATGAGTGTGTGAAGGCTTGGTAATCAGAAAGCTGGTACTGAAGATTCCTACTTGGGGAATAGGGTCCTATTCTCTGTTATAGTATAATTGATCTTCCTTTCTGCAGATTGATCTCCTTTCGTTATCTTTTTAATGTAATCTAGGATTTTTCTAATGAAAGTCTGCAATAGAAGGATTGTCTTTGATGTAACTCAAGTAGAATTCAGTTTTGTTAAAGCAAGGTGTGATTAGTCTGATTAGTACTACAACATTTATTTGCTTTTGAGATTGAGCATATATAGTGTGTGATTTCCTTTGAAATAAATAGACTTCCCTGGGTTGAGAATTTATGTAGCACTTGAATTGTTTAAACAATTAAAGTGACCAACATTTTGGCACCGTTGTCGGGGAAGGCAATTATAGATTTCAAAATCATTGATGTTTTTCTTCCAGATGTGCAGATTGTATGAGAGGATGCGAGACCCATAAGAAAACTAACCCTATAGGTGGCAAGGGCAAGGGAAGGGGAGGAAGAAAGAATTTTAATGACGAGATTGTATCAAAATTTGAATCTTCTCAAATATTAATCTCTCCGAGGCCAAAGCATCAATGCTCCCCTCAATCGAATTATGAAACAGAAGAAGTTGTGAGTCCTGAAAATGTTGAGGAACCAGCAACAAGTGTTGAAGAACCAGTAGACAGTATTGAAGATCCAGTAGAAAGCACTGAAGAACCAGCATAGAACGTTGAGGAATCAACAGGAAACGTTGAAAAAATAGTGGAAAACATTGAGGAGCCAGTAGAAAAATTTGAGGATCGAGCAAGTGCAGTAGTAGATCAAACAATGGAAGGAAACAATGAAGGATTCTTTGGTGGATGACAAGTAGTTCCTAAAGGAGAGGGAAAAGATGAGAATTATCTCTCTCCCTTGAGATTTCCTATTAGTGATCTCCCTAGAGGAGCAACTCCCATGAAGAATATCCCATTGTCAGCCTTACCCAACTTCCATGGTTTATCCTCTGAAGATCCTGACGAATTTCTTTTTGAATTTGATATATTATGCAGAAGTTATGATTATGTTACTAATGCTCAGAATTTGAAACTTTTTCCAGCAACACTAAAAGGAAATGCATTAATGTGGTTCATGAGTCTCGGAGACCATGTAATGACAACATGGGAACAGATGAAACATAAATTTCTGCTTAAATATCAAGACTACTGCTGGACAAGAGAAAAGAGGGAGGAACTATTCAAGATGGTACAAAAGGAGGACGAGAATTTGGAGGACTATGTGGAAAGACTACAGTACAATCTGCAGAGATCCAATCATCTTGATGTAAGTAAGGATATTCTTAAAACAATATTACTGAAAGGGGTGAGGGATGATTTTTTAGACATGCTAAACATGCTTGGTAAAGGGGATATATCTAAAGAATCATATGATTAAATTGTTGACCTCTGTAAAAGATGTTCAAGAGGAGCTACAAGGAACAAGTCAAACAACAGAGATGCCACATATTCAAGAGTTCAAAAATTAGCCAGTGGAGGAGCAACAAGAGCTAAAATAGGTAATTTACTTGAAGAATTTAAAACTGAAATGTTAAGTTCTTTTGCTTCACAGATTGACACCTTGCAGGTTAAAAAGAAACAGGCCGAAGCAGAAGCAACTTTCGTTGTCTTTTTCCCCAAATGCAAAGATAAACACCCACTAAGGGAATGCTCATTGGACAATATACCAATTTGCACCCTTTGTGAGAAAGATCATGAAACAGAACAATGCCCTTCTCTACCAGGAATAAAGGTAGCATTGCAACCAACTGAAGAAGAAGCTAAAGCATTCTATCTGCTGACACAGAGAAGACAATGGCAACCATGAGGACAAGGTATGAACCCTAATATGCCATTTACATCCTCTCATCATTGGAACGATTATCCTTCTTTAAGTCAGAAAAATTACCCTCCCTTCAACCAAATGCAATACCCATCCTTTAATCAAATGAATTACCCACCCATGAAATAAACAAACCCTCCGTTTGTAGATCCTGGAATGTGGACTCCTTGGCCTCCATAAAAACCATCTTATTTTAATCATTGGAATTCAAATTAGAGGGGCCAACAACTCCCATTTCCAAATCAATTTCCTCAATTTGAACAACCACTTCCTCTACCATCAAGTGCACCACCAAATAATAAAATGAGACCCCATCTACCTATACAACCAAATCCTAACCCCAATAATAAAGTTGTGCAAGTTATTGATATTCAGAACCAGCCTACTTTTCCTGTTTTCCTTGTACAATGTAATGATATTCATTTAATATCTGAGAAAATAGTTGAACCCATCATTGATGATGTGACCTCTTCCGATTCTGATAAAGAAGAAACTGAGAAACATGATTCACACAAAGAGGTACAACCGCCCCCTAATAAGGGTGCTGAAACAATAGAACCACCATTCCCTGAGCATTTAGTTTTAACTGAAATGCTTGAGCTACCTGCTTTTAATATTCTAGGGGAATTGTAGAATCTATATGCTAAAATTCGATTTTTATAGGCACTAAGAGATGTACCAATTTATGCCAGAACCATGAGAGATATTTGTGTTAAGAAACCTGGTAGGAAAGCTAAATATCCCCTTACAGTTCATGTTATGGGTGATCTATCTGCATTAATGTCCGGTAAAACTCCTCCAGTTAAATATGGTGATCCCGACCATCCTACTATCACAGTCCAAATTGGTAAACAATAATCCCTCAAGTTCTGGTAGATTTAGGTGCTGCTATAAACATTATGACTCTCGAAACTTCACAATTGTTACAACTAAAGAATAAAATCAGAGATACACCAACCATTCTAGAGTTAGTTGACCATTCTACAATCAAACCAGAAGGAGTCTTTCAAGACTTAGTTATCTCGATTGAGTCCTGGAATTACTCAGCTGACTTTGTGGTGTTACAAAATAAAAAAAAGTTGGGGGGACATCCTCTAATTCTGGGAAGGCCTTGGCTAGCCATAGCTGATGCCTTTATTAGCTGCAGATCTGGTTCAATGATAATTTCCAATGGATATGAAACTAAAAAAATTACTCTCTACCCTCATGCTACACCCATGATTAACGATGAGAATTCTGTGTGGATGGATTATGATGATAATGCTATTCAACCTATTTTGACTATCGGACAAGATTTAAATCTTAAAGATAACACTGAGGATGAAGTAATTAATAATTTCATTTGTGAACCCTCCTCTGTGACTGTTGAAACACACAATCAACTGGCTGCACTTTTGGAAACAGATACCGAGGAAAAGCTTAAATCCGAAGATCTACCTCAAACATCAACCACCATCTCTTCTAAAAGCATAATAGTAGTAATCGAACCTGGAAAAAAACTGAACATAAATCCTGATCTGACAGTTGTTGAAACATAGAAGTTAATGAAGTTACTACTTGAAAATAAGAAAGCATTCGCATGGGACTATACAGATATGAAGGAGATCTCTCCTGAATTATGTACCCACTGGATCTATATTAAGGAAGGTTGCCGACCACTCTGTCAACCCCAAAGATGAATGAGCCCTAATTTAAGAGAAATTGTTAAAGAGGAACTTCAGAAATTGCTTAATGTAGGATTTATATACCCTATATCTGACAGTGAAAGGGTTTCCCCATTGGTAATAGTTCCTAAGAAAAACGGGAAATGGAGAGTGTGTGTAGATTATAGAGCCTTAAATAAAGCCACTCAAAAGGATCACTTTCCTTTACCATTCATTGATCAGGTGTTGGATAGTTTGTCAGGGAAGAAATTCTTCTCCTTTTTAGATGGATTTAGTGGGTATAATCAAATCAGAATTGCACCCCAAGACCAAGATAAGACCACTTTTACTAGCCCTTGGGGAACTTTTGCCTATAGAGTTCTTCCATTTGGACTATGTAACGCACCAGTAACTTTTTAAAGGGTTGTTTTAGGAATATTTTCTGATATGCTGAATGACTCCATGGAAATATTTATGGATGACTTTACCCCTTATGGTGTGTCTTTCGAAGATGCATTACAGAATCTTGAGAAGGTACTCAAACGTTGTATACAAGCTCACCTCTCCTTAAGCACTGAAAAATGTCATATGATGATGAGTGAAGGAGTAGTGCTTGGAAATTTTATCTCATCTCAAGGAATTCAGGTAGATCCATCCAAAATACAAGTCATTCAGAATCTTCCTGTTCCTAAAACACAAACTGATGTGAGAATTTTTCTAGGACATGTTGGATATTACAGGAGATTTATAAAAAAAAATTCCAAAATAGCTTCTCCTTTATTTGTGTTACTTATGAAAAATGCTAAATTTAAGTGGACTAATCTTTTCCAAGAAGCCTTTGTAGAACTCAAGCATCAGTTATCTATAGCTCCTATTTTGAGAGGACCTGATTGGGCACTTCCCTTTCATATATCTTCTGATGCTTCAGACACTGCAATTGGAGCTGTCTTGGGACAAGAGGAAAACCATATTCCTTATGCCATCTACTTTATCAGTAAGAATATGACCCCTCTTGAGCTTAATTATACGGTTACCGAAAAGGAATTTTTAGCAGTAATTTATGCCATTAATAAATTTCGACATTACATTACTGGTTACTCTACTTTTGTCCATAATGATCACTTGGCTATTAAGTATTTAATGAATAAGTCTGTCACAAATGCTCGAGTTACCAGATGGTTATTGTTACTGCAAGAGTTTGATATTACAATTGTAGATCGACTAGGTAAAGAAAATGTTGTTGCTGATTTCCTTTCACGGTTAAAAACTGATAATAATATTCTAGTAGATGATTCCTTTCCTGATGAGTATTTATTTACAGTATCTGCTCACTCACCTTGGTACGCAAACATTGCCAATTATCTGGTTGCAAGAAAGTTACCATCACACCTGTCACATAGAGAGAAGAGAAAAATCATTCAACAAAGTGCTAAGTATAGATGGATAAGCGGGTGTCTTTTATACACTGGATTTGATCATGAAATCCGGAGATGCATTAGAGAGGATGAGGTGTATGATATATTAAAATCTTGTCATGATGGCCCTTGCGGAGGGAATTTTGCTGATAAAAGAACGACACATAAAATTCTGAGGATGGGTTATTATTGGCCCTCAATGTTTAAGGATGCAAAGAAATATGTGCGGGCTTATGATAGTTGTCAGAGAATGGGTCAACCTAATCATAGAGATGAAATTCCATTGAACCCCCAGGTAATACTTGAACCATTTGAAAGATGGGCCTTAGATTTTATAGGACCCATTAATCCTCCATCCAACCAAAGGGTTTATATATTAGTCTGTATAGATTATATGAATAAATGGGTGGAGGCCAAAGAACTTCTTAGAGATAATGAAGAAGCTATCCTAGCTTTCCTATTTGAAGAAATCTTTGTTAGATTTGGAATCCCTAGAGAGCTAGTTATAGATGGAGGACCTCCTTTCAATTCTCATGGTTTCAAATCTACCCTTCAGAAATATCATATTCATCATAGAATGACTACACCATACCACCCCCAAGCCAATGGGCAGGTGGAAAGTACAAATAAAGTAATAGAAGCCATTCTAACCAAAACAGTGAAGGATAACTGGAAGGATTGGTCTCAAAAGCTCCCTGAAGCACTATGGTCTTACAGAACTACCTGGAGAAATACTACAGGATTTTCTCCCTATGAATTGGTTTATGGTAATAGTGTTGTTTTTCCTGTGGAATTTGAAATTAAAACTTTAAGGATTGATTTAGATGTTAACCTTGATTTGACTGATGTGCAGACAGCTAGGTTGCATCAGCTTCTTGAACTGGATGAAAAATGATTAGATGCCATTCATCAGACAACTATGATCCAACAACAAAGAACAAAGTGGCATGATAAAATCATCAAGCACAAGAAGTTCCAAAAAGGTAATTGGGCCTTATTGTATGATTCTCAGTTTGAAAACTTTCAAGGGAAGATACGTACAAGATGGTTGGGACACTATGAAGTATATGTTGTTTTTCCCAATGGAACATTAAGGCTTTTAACAATTGATGACTCTAAAACACCACTACTAGTAAATGGTCATCAACTTCATTTGTACCAGTGCCCTATTTCTAAAGAAGATTTCAAGGCCACTTGCATGGCAGATGCACATTATCTTTTTCAAGGGGAGTCTTCTGCTCCTCACTGCATTTAATTGTTTTATGCACTGTATTTTTAATATTAGATTAGATTTCTTAAAACTAATCATCCCTGTCAAGGGTTGGCATGTTACAATTGATTATTTTGTAGATTCTTGATTAAGGAAGGACTTACCAAGGAAGGAAAATTTCATCACAAGAAGATCCAAGCTTCAATTTGAGAAGCTTTGCTTCCATCATTTAAATTCATTTCCCCATCTCCCAGTAACATTTCATCATTTATTCCCTTCATTCCTTTTTCCTTTTCATATCATCTTTCCTATTTTTCCCATTTTACCCATTGCTGAAACACCATTCTCCAGCAAATATTTTCCCTATTTTCACTGCTGAAATATCATTTCTCAACAAATATTTCCCCATTTTCCCATTCCTAAATCATCACTTCTTAGCAATATTCTCCCTATTTTTCCATTGTTGAAACACCACTTTCAGCAGTATGTCATTCATCTTTCTGTTGCTGAAACACCATTTCTTTCTCCAAAAACATGACTATGCAACTCTTTCAGTCCTTCATTTTCGCTTTTCTTACTCCTGGTGTGAATACTGTCCATTCACTGCCTCTTTCTCATGATCAAGCAGACTCTAATATGATCTTCCTTATGTTTCAAAGAGTTCTAAAGTTCTTCCATGATTATTGAGCTATTATAAACAAGCACTATATATTTCGAATTACAAAGCAAAGGTAAATATAAGGCATGTGAATTTTATGTAATACAATTAAACGATAGTTTAAAGAGAAGATTTTGTTCATCATGACTACAATCTCCGCACACTCAAAAACATCATTTCACCATAGACGGGGAGGGAATTTCGAAATTATATGCCATCATTTCATAGCATGCCAATTACCGTCACTCTTCATACCCATTACTTCGCCCCTTCACTGATACTCCCTGTTCTCAGTCGCAATGTTTACTTTGTTCGAAGTCCGGTAATTCTGCTCTTTGCCTCTACATTTTACTCAAGCTAGTAACTATGGGAGGACCGGCTATTAGACATGAACTTGGTTCAATAGCTCTGCTTGAATTGTTTCCAGACGCCTATCAGATTTTCCAATAGGCAGGTTGGGTGGGATATTTTGAAAGACTTCAAGAGTTCGACCCACAGCAGGTCCTAGAATTTGCACAAAATCTTCAAGAGGACCATTCTACTGTCTAGGGAGTCCAAATTCTGGTTTCAGAGGGCGATATAGCACAAGTCTCAGGTTTGCCAATCACTAGTGCTCGATGGTTTAGTCGGAAGCACATCATTTTAAACACGCAACAGGACTTCATTCTCCCAGGAGAACACGTCGAGATTAAAGGCCATGGCGTAGGACTGCACTCATCGCCTCCTCCGTGGTCGAAGGTAGCTGAATTTGTCAAACATTATTTAACTTGCGAAGGTCGTTATCAGGTAGTCTATCAGCATGAATTTGTCTTAATGAGTCACTTACAACATGGTAGACTAGTAAACATTCCTTACTATTTTCTTGGATGTATTAGAAATATGTCATATTATTGTAGACGGGTAAAATTTCCATTCCTTTCCCTCACCCATCATCGCCTTTGTCAGCTATTGTTTCAGAGGGGTTTTGCCCAAAAAAACCCTCCTCTAAACAATTTACCTTTACCTCCTGAACAAGCTGCCGAAATTCCCCAAGAAGCTACTGAAAACCCCCAAGAAATCCCTGAAAGTTCCTACGAGCAGCAATTGGAGAATATCCTTGACCCTCCATCGATTCCATCCTCAGAACTAGCTAATCCAATTAACATGTCCTCAAGCCCATCTCACTTAGCAGAGTCATCTCATCCTACCGTCTACATTCCCAGTGATGACTCTCAGGCCAAAACACCACCATCTTCCCCTATCCGTAAAAGAAAAAGGTGAATTATAACTGCCTCTGTATCAAAAAGACAAACAAGGGTTGTATCTAAAGTAGCCACCTCCTCTGATAGCCCTTCTCCTAGGGAAAAATCTTCTCATAAAAAGAAAAAGAAAACTATTGCCTTTTTTGCTTTCCTACCTAGGAGACGAATGAAGACATCTATTGAATCAGAAACCATTCCCATTACCCCTAATCCCACAACCATTTTTCTAAAACTCCATTCATCACCACCCTTCCAAACCCGAGAATCATTACCTGTCTCATCCTGTGGCACTGAAACACAAGAACCAGATGCCCAGGGTAATATGACATCATTCTCTACAGAATCAGTAGCTGCTCCACAAGAACCAGCTACTCAGTCAGTAGCTTCTCCACAAGAACTAGCTACTTAGTCAGCAGCTAAAACACAAGAACCAGTTGCTGACGTGCAAAATTTAGAGATCCAAGAGGCTACTATAAAGGAACCAGCTCTAGCTGTAACACAAGAACCAGCTACAGCTGAAAAACAACAATCAACTTCAGAGAAAGCAACTAATACATAGGGCCCAGTCACCATGGCCTCCCTTTTACAGGAAAATGAATTTTTAGAGTCAGAATTAGAAGCTTATAAGAGATAATTGGTAATGGCAAGGGAAGCCTTTGACAAGGAGCTAAATTTTTATAACTTGGCCCATACAGCATCCATGGTAGATAAACATACATAGAATGATCCATATAAAGAATATATGTGCCATCAATGTGGAAACATCTATCAACAAGCAGGATATAAGATAGTTCAAGTTCCAATGCCTGGAGCATCCACATTGTCTGCAGTCAAAGAAGAATGCCCTATTGTTACACAAGAACCAGTAGGGCCTTCAAAAATTTTGGAAAAAGAAATCAAGATACAAGTATCCTGCCCTACAGTAATTGATTTTTCTACTCAGACTATGCCTCAGCCCACCACTTACAATGTCGGAACACAAACTGAACCATGGAAAGAGATGGAAATAATGAATAAGTGGAGGAAACAGTATGATATTGCCCAAGATAAAACTTTACAGCGACATAAATTGGTTTGGAAAAATCATATCTATTCTAATTGGGAGAACTGGGAGTAGACACTTCAGAAATTTAGAGTTTACAAGAAAGAGAATAAAGAACTAAAAGGCAAATTGCTCCTAATGTTTCAACTAGTAAAAAATTATTAGCCACCAGGAAACCATCTCTGAACTATTCTTTGTTTCTTTCAGAACGTCTTGTTTATTTTCAGTTGAAAGCAGCCAAAGATGGAAGACCTCACGAGGTGCTCACAACTGAACAGTTTTTCAAAACATTTGCAGAGGCTTCCACCAGTGATCAGCACCTATTATGTGAGTTGTATCTTCACAACGAAGGTATGCCTGAAAATAGACAGATCAATCTCAACCCTCTTGTTGGTGATATTCAGAGTAGGGCATTTGCTTCCTTTCTTGCTAATCAAATTACATGGAAAACCACTTTCCTTGCAACTAGGCACAATGAAGACAACTGCCTTCTCTAGATAAGGCCAGAACCTCAGAACCCTACCATTTTTGTGGCAGAAATCATCATTTTTTGTAGAAGCCAGGAATGATTGAACATATATAGCAATTGCAGGCTTCAGTACTCCATGATTGTCACCAATTCATCAGGGCCAAATAAACTACTGCTCTAAGGGAAAACAACATGTTGTGGCAACAATCCTCTAAGGAGAGACAAGAGTATAATCATTTTAGCCTACTAACCTTGAAACTACATTGTCTAGAGTACCTAACTACATCAGATGTGTTCAGCAATGTGCTGAAAATTGGATAGGGTACCATTTTCACTTTCCTATTTTATGGATGCCAACAGAACAATATCATGCTCATTACAGGTTGGCTAACAAGGATGAAGCAACAGCGTGGCAGAGATTGCAAAGTGTCTAGGGATTCAGAGCTTTAACAGATAGCACCTTCCATAGCTATTTCCTAAGTAATTTGCATGCTAAAAGCCAGTATCCGGACTCTGATTCAGACTAAAGTTGCCTAAGGAAATGCAACCCTTTCAGTTGGGGGGGATGTTAGGACCTCATAATGTACCATTTTGACCATATATTTTGTTACCATTCTACTCTTTTTCAATCCATATTTAAAGCTTACATTATCACTTTCATCCATTTTCCCTAAAGGTATATAATATTCTTCTCTTTACTATATGTTTAATTTGTTTTGCATATAATTCTACATTAATTTTATATTTAATCATTAATCAAAGATATATAGTGGCTGAGACAGTTTGAAGCCCGCAGATAATCTATTATGACTATTTGAAGATTGCGTTGCTGAAACCGTCAACATGGTACGCAAATCCCGTTGCTGAAACAACCCGTGATTTGTGATTTTGAAGCAGCATTTCAAGTATGACGGAAACAAGAAAATACAAGTAAAGGAAGTTATTACACAGGCCATTCTGAAGCTGGTACCATCGTAACCATCGTAACAACATTTTTCTATGGAAGAACAGAAAGACCCTGTTTCAGAACATAAGATCAGATTGGGTTAAAAATAGAATTTCTATGATGTAAATCAATTGTAATAGATGTCTCCTCTTTAAAAAGAGCAGACATTAGCATTAGGGAGGACAGTTAGAGACTACGGGAGGTTCATTTCTGAATAGAGAAGGAGCACAACTCTTTTTTAATATGTTGCTTTCGACAGATGAATAAAATTTTGTTTTGAGAACTTAAATTTAATTCCTTCTTCTAGGGAATATTGTGAGAAGGAAAGGGCTCGGCTTCTTCACAAGATTCACCCATTTGTTCCTGTAGTTTGTTAACTGTTTATTTTATTCATGCCTTGATTAAACCCTGTTTGCTGAATTTATTTATGCAGTATTGAGATTCTGTTGTTTATCGCTAAAGCTCTATTTTCATTACTTGCTGTATTGATTTCATATAATTCATTCTTGAGAAGTTGTGAATTATTTTATTTAGCAACCTTGTTTATGGAATGAGTGTGTGAAAGCTTGGTAATCAGAAAACATGTGCTGAATATTCCTTCTTGGGGAATAGGGTCATGTTCTCTATTATAGTCTAATTGATCTTCCTTTCTGTAGATTGATTTCCTTTCATTATTTTTTTAATGTAATCCAAGATTTTTCTAATGAAATTATGCAATAGAAGGATTGTATTTGTTGTAACTCAAGTAGACTTCAGTTTTGTTAAAGCAAGGTGTGATTAGTGTGATTAGTACTACAACATTTCTTTGCTTTTGAGATTGAGCATATATAGTGTGTGATTGCCTTTGAAATAAAACAGACTTCCCTAGGTTGACAATTTATGTAGCACCTGAATTGTTTAAACAATTAAAGTGACCAACACTGGCTATGATCATCCGACTTAAATCGACGATTTGCCCTTTTGTTGCAACTTTAGATTTATCGGATTTAAACCGGCTTACCAATGATCCAATCAACCATGCTCCTTGGTGGTTTGTGATACCCTATAAATTACCCTCGGATATTCCTAAGTTCAATGGAAACCCTGGGGAAGGACCATCGATGCATGTTATGACTTATCATTTGTGGTGTTCATCTAACTCCTTAAATGATGACTCCGTTCGACTATGTCTTTTCTAGCGTACGCTCACTAGTCCGGCCACGAAATGGTACATTGAGTTACCAAGAGCTTCTTTTGATAATTCCATTGCCCTAGATACTGTATTTTTGACCCACTTTTAGTTACCCATACGATATGAAACTGGAACGGAACTCTTGACTAATTTGAAACAGACTAATTCTACTCACATTTCTGATCATATTCATGAATGGCGTCGTCATCGTAGAATGGTTAAGGCATTTGTTCTTGATCATCTCCTTACTGAGTGGTTCATTAAGTCCCTCTTACCATATATAACTAAGGATGTGTCTAAGGGAGGCATCTTCACTGAAAAGCAAGTCATTTCTTGTGCCCAGTACTTAGATTTGATTTATACTCAGTCTGGCATGCTCTATGAGAAAAGTCCCAACATGTTGCGATCTAATTTTACTATTCCTCCTCCATCTAAGGACTCTCATGCTGGCGACGATATGATCGGTACTGAAAGCACACATCACTCTACTACATCTAATCCTGCACCTTCTTCTGAAATTCATGCTGTGTCATCTAAAAAAGGAAAAAGTGACAAGCAACCCAGAACTAAGAAAAAGGGGAAATCAAAGAAAAAGAAAATTTCTACCCCGCGGGAACGATCATCTGAACAACAAACTGGAAATCAGAAACCTCATTACCCTTGCATAATCTATAATGGGGAGCACTTTGTTCAAGACTGTCCTCACTGCATCGAAGTCTCAAAATTGATTAAGACCTCACATGCATCTGATGTGTTGACAAATCCATTTCCGAATCCAGACACAAATCTGGTTGCTATGGATCCAGCTTCTAGTTCTCAAGTGCTTATGATGTATGTTACGAAGCCATCAACTGATGTTTTGGTATCAATGCATAATAAAGATTACGGTATTCAGGCTACTGATCAACCTACTACCTTGACCATGAATCCATCTACAGATTCGATACTGCCAACTGTTATTCCTGAATTGACAATAAAGCCACCAAAGGGAGTCGCTCATAAATCGACATTCAATCCTCGAGCCCGAGCTGTTCAAAATTATAATATAGTTGAATATTTGGCTCAATCTCCTTCAATTATGTCGACACTTGAGGTGCTTCAAAATTGTCCCTCTCAGAAGCAGGCTTTGTTGTCGGTAATTGGTGGAATCAATTTGACAGATTCCAATCTTGTAGTCTTTAATCATACAGGCTATGTGCCGAAATTCCCAGCAAAATTGGCATTCTCCATCCAAGAAAATGTTCTCAATCACCTTGTTCATCGTACTATTATTGATGAGGGAGCATCTATGTGCATTATGTCTCTAAACTATTGGAAGTCACTTGGCTCACCGCGCCTATCTCAATCACCTACGACGTTGAAAGCTTTCGACGGACGTACATATAAGACTTGCGATATCATCAATAACCTGCATGTTGAACTAGGGGGGAAAATAGTAATTGTCAAATTGGAGGTCATTGACAGACCCCCCTTGACTACAAAATTTTACTCGGAAGGCCATGGGTATATGCTATGACTACGATCGTCTCTACTTATTTTAGATTGATGACCTTTCCACATAAAGGTGTTATCACAGTCATCAATCAACTATACTTCTTTGCCTCCATTTCCCAGGTAACTGGAAGTGTTCTGTTAGTTACCGCACCCCAACTAGCACTTTAGAACATTGGTGTAGGATTCTTAAGGTATTATTCCCTCATGGGAACCTTTTCATTACCACCACCTGTGACGTTGGAAGAAATTGTAAACATGGAGACCTGCTACATTATATCTTCCACTCCATCTAGCTTAAAGGAGATTATGGGTGATTTTGAAGTTGTTACGTTGGATGAATTTCTGTCACCCAATCCAATTGAGCTGGCATAGCAATCAATCTACATGGCTTGGGCAGCAAATCTGAAATCATCATCACCGATCATTTAGGTTGATCGTTTATTAGATTTTGGTACGCCATCTGATCCTTTTTCATCCACTTTCTTGACAGATGAGAATATTATGGAATCCATGATGCCAAAAGGAGAACCATGGGAAGATCATCATCATCATTCCCATCTTCAGTATTACGAAGAAGATAATCTTATTGAACTATATCACCCATCGATCAAAACTCTTTTTGAATTATTTTCCCATTAATGCAATCGAATCCGAGTGAAATTTATCAAATACTGAAGAAACCATTTCTATCGATATTTTGACCAAACCTGGCGTTGTAGAAAACATCCATGTCGGTGTGTCTTGTTATCCATCAGAACTCGAAACATATCGCTCTCTCTTTCATGAATTTCCTGATGTATTGTCTTGGTCTTACAAGGAAATTCTAGGCATAGATACTAGTATCGTTGAACACACCATTAACATGTACCCTAATGTCAAACCGATACGTCAACGCCTTCATCATGTTCATCCGAAGAAGGCTACTACCATTAAAGTAGAAGTTGAAAAACTTTTTCGTGTTGGTTTAATTTACCCCATTCCGCTTACTAATTGGGTTTCCAACATTTTTCCTATGATGAAGAAACAAGGGACAATCATAATTTGTTTTGATTATCGGGATGTCAATCTTGCTTTTCCAAAAGACAACTATCCTATTCCCTTTATCGACCAGATTATTAACAATTGTGCTAGGTGTGAAATATTTTCATTCATGGATGGATTTTATGGCTACAATCAAATCAATATCCACCCAAAGGACCAATATAAGACAGCATTCATTTGTCCTTGGGGCACATTCACTTATTGGAAACTCCCATTTGGTTTAAATAACGCTGGGGAAACCTTTCAAAGAGCAATGGATTATGCTTTCAATGACATCAAGCACATTGTTCAACCATATCTAGATGATTTATCCGCGCATTCACGAAACCGGACTGATCACTCGATGCATTTGAGAGCTATCTTTCTACGCTGCCGACACTACAAAATACGCCTCAATCCACATAAATCTATGTTTTGTGTTGGTTCTGGTCATTTTCTAGGATTCGTTGTCTCAAAATAAGGAATTTGAATTAACCCACTGAAGGTACAGGCCATTCTTGATTTTCCTGTGCCATCAAATTTGCTTCAGTTATAGAAACTTTAAGGAAAGGTTAACTTTCTAAGGAGGTTCATACCCAACTACGCCGAAATGGCTAAAGGATTTACTCAGCTCTTGAAAAAGGGGATTCCCTTCCATTGGGATGAGGTTGTGTAAACTTATTTTGATGTTGTCATGGATACACTTGTCTGGGCGTCATTAATGTATCCCCCCAATTATCAGAGTGCTTATTTCTTATATATCGTCACAACTGATATGACCATTGTTATGGTATTGGTCCAAGAAGAAGAAGGGATAGAACATCTGATATATTATTTGAGTCATAATCTCAATTATATAGAAGTGAAGTATTCATACGTTGAAAATATCGCCTTGGCAGCCGTTCAAGTTGTCCAAACATTTCGCCACTATATCCTGTTCTGAAAGACCATTGTCATTTCGGATTGCAACCCCATGTCTTACATTTTATCATGTCAATTGTTAGGGGGCAAGTATTCAAAATGGATTGTCATTTTTAAGGATTTTGATTTGGAATTCATCAAATCCAAGTCAAAGAAGTCTTTAGTTTTGGCTGAGCTTCTCTACGAGCTTCCCTCTGATAGTACTGCTACTACATTGGATCCATTTATTCCTGATGAATCTCTGTTTCTTATCGGATCATATGATCCTTGGTATGGGAATTTTATCATTGTCTCTAGACCCAGACTTTTCGGCATGATACCTCTAGCTCTGAACAGCAACGTATTCGATACCAAGCCAAAGATTATCTGATCGTCGACGATACACTTTATCGTCGTGGTGTCTATATGATTTTAAGGAGGTGCCTCACTCATGAGGAGGCCGAAAAGGTTTTAAATGATTGACATGTTGAGGCTTATGGTGGACACTTGTCTGGATACACTACCGCGCAGAAGATACTCCAGGTCGGTTACTTTTGGCCAACCATATTTTGTGACTGCATCCTTGAGGTCAGAAGTTTTCATGCGTGCCAGATATTTGATTGTAAATTCTGCAAACCGCCAGCACCGATGCATCATGTTATCGTTGTAGGACCATTTTCAAAATGGGGCATTGACTTCATGACCTGCAACCCTCGTTTGTTTAGGGGGCATAGTTATATTATTGTCGCAGTAGACTACTTTACTAATTGGGCCGAAGCGATGCTTACATTCAACAACACAGGTGAAACAACTGCATTATTCTTTTTCAATCATGTCATCTCACAGTTTGGTGTTCCACAGGCTATAGTCACAGATCATGGTAAAAATTTCCGCAATCACATGATGAATGAGTTGACTGCCAAATTAGGATTGTCGCATGATAGTTATACTCCTTATTATCCACAATCAAATAGACAAGTTGAGGCTATTAACAAGATTCTTAAATGAATGCTTCAAAGAATGATAGTATTTCATAAAACAAATCAATGCATTCATCGCTGTTCTCAGCTTTTTGGGCTTATCAAACCTCTATGGAGAAATGGCACCAGATTTGCCCCCTTTCAATTGGTGTATGGTCTAGAAGCTATCTTACCTATCCAATGTGAAATGCTGTTGTTAAAACTCGCAATTTACTTGCCAACCTGACACCTCCTTTGAAGAAGCGCGTCTTTTTAACCTCATCCATCTTGATGAAACGCGTCGTGAAGCCGCATTGGCCAATGAAGCGCATAAGAGACGTATAAAGGCACAATACGACAAGCATGTCCAGCCTCGCATCTTCTCAGAGGATGACCTAGTCCTTCTTTATGATCAGGAAGTTGATGTAATAGGTACAGAAAAATTTGAGTAGTTACGGCATGGCCCCTATATTTTCAAAAGAGTTATTGCTAAGGGCACCTACGAGTTGGTAGATTATGATGGAATTCACGCAGCCCCGAAATGGGTTGCATCTGAAATGTTACTATGCTTAAACATGAGTGTAGTGAACTGTTGTATTATATTGTATATTTACTGTTGATTTGCATTTAATATCTTAGTTTGTTTTTTCTAGATTTTTCTTGAAGTTAGTAATCCACTCTACATTTCATCGCAGATGTCTGAATCTTTGGAACCATTCGTTGGGTATGTTGATGGTGCTATTCATAGTATGCAGAATCTATCCTCTGCAGCGTGGGCCATTTTCACTTCGAACGACGAGTTAGTGAGTTTTCAATGGATTTGTATAGGTCGATCTACAAACAATATCATTGAGTATAGCGCGTTGATCGAACTTCTCTCTGATGCCATTTCATTTGGTATTAACCACATCATCAATAGGTTAGACTCACAGCTTGTGGTATTACAACTTACTAGTGTTTATATTGTCATAAATCCAACACTACATCGTATGTTCCTAAGAGTTTGACTTTTGGAAAGACATTTTGATTTCATTCAATATCAACGCATTTCCAGAAACTTGAACACATTAATTGATTCCTTAGCGAATTATGTTATAAACAAACATTTGCAACACGTGTAAAGATATATTTTCAATTCACATCACATATTTTCCTCTATTAATGAATTATTTAACTTTTTTATTAATAAATTATCCAGCTTGTATATTTAATTTGATTGTGCTTATAATGATAGAAGAAGTGGTTTTGATTTTTTGAAGTTAAGGGTAAATGGAAGATAGAAAAACTAATAAGTTACTTCCCTTTGTCTATATATTAATGAATAATCTAACTTTTTTATTAACAAATTATCCAGCTTCTTTTTACACATGCCTCTTTTCATTATGTCTACGAGTCCTTAAAAAAAAATGCAAATCTCCTCTCAAAAGTTTGACATTAAACAAAGACACATAAAAGATCCCAAAAGTTAAAGATTAGAATATTTTTGTTACTGTGAGGTCTATTAAAGTCTACACATGATATAGTTTCTTAATACTTTTTCTCATTCATATATATGGGGTTTTTATAAGTTTTTTTCCAATATAAGAATATAGTATTGTCAAGATGCTTAAGTTTGAATAATATTTTTGGAAGATTATTTTTATTTTTGAATAATATTTTTTGGAATATTAATTTCATTATATATACAATTAAAAGTATTAAATAATTAAATGAACTGAAAACAAATAGATATATAGCTATAGGATTTTACAAAATTTGTGCCCAAGACACATTGGTCAGCCGACCTCAAAATGTATGCAAAATGTCAAAAGTAAACTAGTGATGCTCGTGATAACATCCTACTGATCTAGCTATCCTACGCAATAATCGCATCCAACGGTTAGGAATGCCAATAGTATGGCGTTGTAGTCTCATGTGTAACTCTTCAATCTGGCAATCTAGAATCCCGAGAGTCAATCCCTGTAGGTGTTGCTGTAGCTTAGCAAGAGTGTCAGCCATATCCAAACACTGAAGGACTACTCTCCCGACAGCCCTCTCTGCTAGCTCATCTACTCTATCCTCTGGTTGTCCCACTGGTCGAACTCGACCTACATCAGCATTACATCAAAACTTTAGTTTAGTCTTAGGAAACATAAAAATACAAAAACATGTATAAACCTTAGAAAAATCAAAAAACATGGTCAAAACATTCTTACCAATTGCACCCCACTGAGCGTTGTCTGGTAAAGCCAAATCTGAATCTCCTCAAAATTCAATGCCTGCATATGCATAATCATCAATGGAAACCACCTGTCGCCAGAACCAGGTGAAGAATGAAGCATCACATGTTGGGGCTATATCAATGGAATCCTCTCTAAGGCAAAAGAAATCAGGATCGAACCATAGTTGAAATTTTTCTTCCTTCCTCCCTTTGCCTTGGTCAGTTTTTCTTTCATCTGAGAGATGATAGCTTCATCCCAATTGAAAATTGTTAGTTCCAATCACTCCAGTGAATACTGCATGTAAGATTTTTTTGCTACATGTAGTGTAGCGGTACTAGCAAGCTTTGCGATAATGAATAGGATGATCCTCAATGGAAAGTCACGTACATCACGGATGTTTATTTTCCCATCGTTACTAGGTTCAGTCCCTGGATTTCAATATTTCAATATATAATCTCTCACCATCTCTCCTCCGAGAAAATACCCTGAAATAGAAATGGGCAAACCTCTCCTCAATAATCATGTGAGAAAATAAATATCCCCCACTAATATTGGGACCACTTTATCCCCAATGTGAAATTCCTCTATTGCTGGATCCCATGAATGAACAAGGAACTCCAATAGTTCCATCTGTTGCCTCATACCTGACAGTCTGAAGTACTTCAGCAACCCACAGTCTCTGAGGGATCTTACCATACCCAGATCTTTTAGGGAAATCATGTTTTGTTCCTCATGTTCTCTTTCCCTCCATGTAATCATCATTTTGGTCTGATGATTATCTGAAACACAATCATAAGACTCATAAGGATCCATTTCATGCAAAAAAATAGGCAAAATTTGGGCACACTGCAAGAAACAAAAATGGGAATGGCACCCAACGCACCCCAGGTCAAGGAAGAATGTGTTGCAAGTGCACCTGGCCTTCAATTCTAGTGCACTACACTGCACCTTTTGACATTCAAGGGTGTGTTTCCCTATGTGCAAAAAAAATTTACCCTAAGGGACCCAAAACCATAAAAAAATGCAATGAAATGAAACATAAATGCTACTGAATGAAAGAGAAGGTTCAGGTGAAGCTCCAACCCTTAGATCAAATGAGAAAATTGTCCACGAATTGCCGCAATAAATCATCGTAAATTGGGGCAAACTGTCTTATGTCTAAAAATCCAAATGGTAACTTTCAAATGGTAAAACTTTTTAATTAGTCATTTGATGGTTTGGTAAATAATATTTATTTCTATGAATATGGTTTTATTCATTTTCTTCTATGAAACAAGTATTTTTAATCCGTTTGATTTTGTTCTGAACAGGGTTTACAGCTGATATAAAAGATTATTCGTGCACACTTATTCAAGAATGATTTGACCACAAAGCATACTTTTATCCTTATTTTTTGAGCTTTGATAAAAATGAAACAAGACTTGAAGCACAATTTTATCTCTTTTTCGAGCTTCGATAACAGCGAAAAAGGAACCCCTGGAGGCTTCTTTTAGCTTTTTTCAAACTCCAATAATGTGAAAATATTTCCAAGCACTTGTATTTTTGAGCTCGTAAAAGTAAATGAAACAACATCTACTCAATATAATTTTAACCCTTCTCCGGAGTGAGATATATTTTTTAAGAAAAAGGAAAACCTTAGTCGAACATGGCTAGGAGGTTCTCTCAGATATCATTTTACACTTTTTCAGATCTGAGCGACAAATTTACGAAAAATGACTCATGGGGTTTTCTTTTGTCCTCTTTTTCAAACTCTCTAAATATGAAAAAAGATCGGGTTATCACTGTCGTTAGGCTCGTTAAAACATAAAATAGTGATGGGCTTATCGATCATGGCAAGAATCGAGTTTCATTTATCGCTAGACTCGTTAAATTATTAAATAGTGATGCATTCGCTGGAAGGGTTGAATTATAGATCAAGCATATGTTATCCTCCTTAATCTTGTTAAAAAATAAAGAGGTACTCATCGACAAATGACCGGGGAAAATTTGGGAAAGTGAACAGAACACTTTTATGGTTGCAGGTTTCTCTTGAACATGACACTTTCACTCCATCATTGTGATTTTTGGGTTGGGTAATCTTCTTGATGATTCATTCATACATATGGTTCATCGTACCTTCACTTCGATTTTAGGTCAATGCTGCCAAATCATCTCAGTGTCACTGATATGTTCAAGAGAAGTCATCCAATGAATACTTATCCTTCTACAATACTCATAAACCTTCATTTTTATGACAGTCATCCCTAAACATTGCTATATGAAATCACATTTTGTATCTGAAATCAGTGACTCGCATTTCGCAATAAAGTGGCTTCATGTCGACATCAGCTCATCATCCAGGAAGTTTACTTAGAAACATTATATTCCAATACCATGAGGCTTGTTATAGCATCCACAAGCTTGTTATAGCATCCACAAGTTCCTCGATTCCGGACCTTTGACTGAAATATTTTGTTTGGTGTTCGACATCAAATCATTTATTCATGCCTTATAAACTGTACTGTAGTACCTTGAGAGCCATTAACATCAATGGTGGTTCTCTCGCATTTGTTAACAGCTCACATCATTGGCTGGTAATCAAACGATGTCTTCCCATGTTTGACTACAAATCATATATTCGCATGGCTATACTTGTACCCAAACAATCGAGTGAACGAGATAAGAATACCTCAGATCTAGTTTCATCCATCCAGGTTGCGATTTCAAGATTGTTGTACACATCATTTGTATGATGGCTTTACATACAAATCGTCATCTGAACATGGGCCTGTATCTGTAGGCATGTATGTATTGGGCAACATTCCAATGAAGATGAATTTCTGAACTATGTACATGTTATTAGATAGTTTATGTGTTGAGAATGGGAATGCCTCCCTCAGCAATTTGTGATCAAGTTGAAAATATCATGATGTAATGTACTGTAAGATTGATGCAGGTCACAGCTCCACTTTAGTTCCGGCTCATCACATCGTAAAGCATCTCATCCATATATATTATTATTTTGACTTCATGCTTTAGGGGGAAGCTGTTATAGGTCAATTTGGCCATCATCCCCTATGACATGGTCAAACTAGACATCATCCCCAGGACCAATTAAATAGGGTCTATCATCCCCTCATATTTCAGTTGCTATATGCCCTAAGACAAGAACAATTCATTCATGGCTTTTATTGTGAGATTTCCAAGGTTTGAAGTATATGTTATATCACTTATTGACTCACCAATGTAGCCTCTAAAGGGACTAACTGCGTTGCAATGCAAGATCCTCCATTCAAGGGTGCACTGCAATGCACTTCCTGACATTCAAGAGTGCCTTGGAAAAGGGAGTGGAATTCCCATTGTTCTGGGAATCTCCACATGGCTAGTGCCTTCTAAAAGAGTTCATATGTGTCAAACTTAGAATCCAAGTGTCCATCTAACACCTCTGAACTTGGGAACATGTCTTGCCTATTATTAGAAAGTCATTCATTGAGAAACTACCATAAGTTTCCCTATAAATTGAGCACAGATCTTAGTGCTAGGGAAGGAATATGTCAGGAGTTTATTAGGCTTAGTTGGTTACTATATAAGGTTCATCAAATATTTCAGCAAGATGGCTTCGCCATTATTTGGGTTATTGGCCAAATATTCTGAGTTTATTTGGTCAGGTCCTTGTCAAGAGGCTTTCAAGCTCATTAAGGAAAATTTGACTACTTTCCCCATCCTCCGAGGTCCAAATTGGACTCTGCCTTTCCACATCCACACTGATGCATCTGACAAAGCTGTAGGGGCAGCATTAGGAAAATTAGAGGACAAAATCCCTTATGCCATTTATTTCATCAGCAAGAACTTGTCCAAGTTTGAGCTGAATTATATTATTACTGAGAAGGAGATGTTAGCCATTGTCCATGCTTTGAACAAATTCAGGCATTATGTAACTGGATATCAGACCTTTATTCACACTAGCCATGCAACCATCAAGTATTTAATGAACAAGTTGGATGTTAATGCTAGAATAATTAGATGGTTTTTACTTCTGCAACAATTCGATTTGACTATTGTTGATAAACATGGAAAGGAGAATGTTGTTGCAGATTTTTTGTCTAGGTTAGCTCTCCCTGTAGGTGAAGAGGTAATGGTGGATGACCAGCCACCAAATGAGCATCTCTTTTCTATATTAGCACTCTCACCATGGTTTGCTAATATAGCTAATTACTTGGTTTTTTGGAGACTCCCTCCTAATTTTCCATTTAGGGAGAGGAGCAAAATCATTAGAAAAAGCGACCCTTTCACATGGATTGGGGGAAACCTTTTCAAGCTTGGCCCTGATCAAATCCTAAGGATATGTGTGAGGGAGGAAGAATTTTTTGATATCCTCTTTTCATGTCATGAAAGCCCATGTGGAGGCCACTTTGTTGCAAAGATAACTTCTTACAAAGTTTTGCAGGCAGGATACTATTGGCCTACCCTCCACTAAGATTCCAGAAGACACACCAATATGTGTGACCAATGCCAAAGGATGGGAAACCCACGCAAAGGGATGAGATGCCTTTGCACCCTCAGGTGGATCTTGACCCATTTGACAAGTGGGGCATGGACTTCGTTGGACCTATCAATCCACCATCCAGACAAAAGAAGTATATCATAGTCTGCACTAATTACCTGACAAAGTGGGTTGAAACAAAAGCAGTGAAGGTAGCAATCGAGGAGAAAGTAGCAGAATTTCTAAGGGAGAATTTTTTGTACAAGTTTGGGTACCCCAGAGAAATAGTCACCGATCAGGGAGCACAATTCACCTCTCACCTCATTGAGAATATTTTGAGGAAGCACAAGATTAAGCATAGAACTTCTACTGCCTATCACCCTCAGGTGAATGGCCAAGTAGAAGTAACTAAAAGATATTTAGAGAGAATCCTCGCCAAGGTTGTGAGCAGCAGTAGAAAATATTGGGAAGACAGATTAGTAGAAGCTACTTGGGCCTACAACACTACTTGGAAGACAACAACATGACTCACTACTTATGAACTAGTCTATGGTAAGAAGGCTCTACTTTCAGTTGAGTTTGAATTCAATACTTTAAGAATGGAAATTGAATTAAATCTAGATCTCTCAAATTCCCAAAAAGAGAGGTTGTGGATCCGTGTGTGATTTGGTGGCCACCCACCTATTCCACTTGGGGCCCCACCATTTTCTCTTTCAGTTTTTTCATAACTTACTATTTTTAGTAGTTTTTTGGGTCTCGAACTTCCAGAACCGTTTTGAAGCCCCAAATGGAGATATTATACCGAAGTTACATCCCCGAGAAGTTGAAACACCAATTTACCCAAACCGGGACCATAGTTTTGGCGCTTCATCTCCTAGGGTTAGGTTTTTGGACGTTTAGAGTTATCCATTATTTCTCCATAATAAATAGGCCCTCGAGCCTCATTGTAATACAGTTCAGAGGTCTGTAGTCGCCACATCTCTTCTCAGAGATTCACTACTAGCACCCTAGCTATTTTATTTCCATCATGTTTGTAAGCATATTATTGTGATTTGATATTAATGAAATGAAGCCTTATTTCCGATGTATTTCTATGTTTATGGTTATTTCTGTATTCTGTTGCATTCCTACATAAATCTAGATCAGTGGTATCAGAGCGGTCTGATTTTTCTCCATCCTTCTTTGCATGTCCCCAACGAGGTCGTGGTATAAGGAGCTAGGGCTTGATCTGGTGGAACCTTTGCAAGATCAGCCTCGCAAACCTCGACGGACACCCATGGGGGACGAAAAGAAAGATGAGGGAGCAGGAGATCCTATCAAAATATTGCTCAAGGAGGCCCTCGAAAAACAAAGGAACATGATGATGGATAACTTTGCCCATCCTTTCAACGACGCCTACCTGCGCATTCGCATCCACAGCCCACTCTAGATGCTTACTCCCCTTTAAGGTACAAGTCAATTTTGACATTCCCATATTTGAGGGTCAAATAGATGCAGATTCCATAGATAGATGGTTGAATCTATTAGAAGTATATTTCTCAGTTCATGACTTTTTCGACAGGGAGAAGATTATTTTTTCTCTCCTCAAAGTTGCCCCCCATGTCAAGGACTAGTGGGAAACCCACTGTGAGAAAAAGGACGAGACAAAAACATCTCTGTTCTCGGTTGTACCCACTTGGAATTATTTCTGAGACGCCATCAAGGAACAATACTATCCCGTGGGGAGCTATGAGGACAAGTACATACAATGGACCACGCTGCGACAACAAAGGGATCAAGATGTGCATGAGCTGACGAATCTGTTCCATACCCTGCGCACAAAGTTGGGTATCAAAGATTCAGAGAAACATTTGGTGCTAAAGTATCATAGCTGTCTGCACAGATACATTCAGGAGGAAATGGAGTTCCTCGACATCTCCTCGCTTGGTACGGCATACCGGTATGCTGCCAAGATTGAGCAGAAATTCAAACAGAGGAAGCGAGACTTTGGATCTGCGAATCAAAAGCAAGGAAAAGGTGCTTCCAAACCGCATAACAAAGGACAAAGCCAAGGCATGGCGGCTAAAGACAACCCACCAAAGCCACAAGAAAAGAACAACACCGTAAAGCCAAAGAAGGACACGGGAAAGTGGTGTGAGTTCCATAAGAGCTCCACTCACAACACAAGTGAGTGTCGGGCCAAGCAGTCGCTAGTGGTCGAGATGAGGGCTTCTGAGTCAAATGCATGCTCTGACTCCAAATCAGAACCTGAAAAGGTGAATGAAAAAGGGAAACAGATTATTGATGCGGAGCCCAACGCCACTGTTGCCACTACAAAGGTCCAGAAGGAGGAACCGGAAGATCCAGAGGAGGAGGAACGTCTCTTCCACTCCCAGATGTGGGTAAAGGTCTCCCCTGTACAGTTCATTGTCGACAATGGGAGCCAAAGAATCCCTATTTCAAGAGGATGTCGTGTAATGGCTTGGTCTTGCTTCGAATTACAATACACCCACAACCATACACCATCGCAGTGAGCCCCCTTCTGCCTGATCTTCGCTATTCACCCAATCAATGTGTCGCCTTCCCTATAGCATCAAGCCCTTCACGGATGAGGTATTGTGTAACATTGCTCCTATCGATGTTTCTAATGTATTATTAGGCCAACCATACTTGTGGAAGCGACATGCTGTGTATGAGTCTCGGCCTTGCGCTATTATTGTTACTTTGGGAAATAAATTGTACAGGATACCAAAGGTACCATCGCCTCCCACTATCTCTTTAGCTACTGCAAAAAAATGCCATAAGCTCATTTCCCAAACCAGGAAATTTGTTATCCTAATGATCCACCCCCAGGGAAAGAAGAAGATTGTGGCCACGACCTCCAGACATGGCTCCTCTACACGACAAGAAAAAATGGACAAGGTTGGAGGAGTACGAGGACATTCACTCACCTACAGGGGGTTCCTCTACACCGTCAGCTCAAGCACCCCATCGACCGACCTGCATGCGCCGAAGTACCAAAATGGTCCGATCTATACAGTTCTATTGAGGGAATGATAAAATCAAGAGGCAGATTCAGGAGCTGTTGCAGAAAGGTCACATCAGACCAAGTTCATCGCCCTGTGGGAGCCCGATCGTGTTGGTACAGAAGAAGGATGGGACGTGGAGACTCTGTATTGACTATCGGGCGTTGAACAAGATCACTGTCCGTAATAGGTACCCAATCCCACGGATTGATGACCTTCTGACCAACCTGAAAGGAAAAATATTTCAAAGAAGATCGACTTGAAGTCCTGGGAGTATCACTGTGCACCAATTGAACCTTCCGATGTGGGGAAGACTACCTTCAAAGCCAAGGAGGGCCTTTTGAATGGGTTTGTCATGCCTTTCGTATCGACAAATCCTCCCGCAACCTTCATGAGGTTGATGGACGATATAGATCCATTCACCAACCCAATTAGAAAATAGTGGACACATTCCTTATATTTAACCAGACTTGGGAAGAGCACCTTCACCACATCCGACAAGTCCTCCAAACACTGCGGCAACACAAGTTGTGTGCCAATTTGGAGAAGTGCACTTTTGGCATGACCTAGGTTCAATATCTGGGATACATTATCGATGAAAGGGGGGTGCATGTGGATCCAGCCAAGATCCAAGTCATTCGGGATTGGCCAGCCCCAACCACTATAACAGAGCTTCGCAGCTTTCTGGGTCTTGCTAATTTCTACCGTAGATTCGTGTTGGGATTCTCTCATATCACTTGGACCTTGAGTCAAGTCACTATGGAGATGAAAGCAAAATTCGTTATTGTCTCAACAACAGGCGTTCGTAGAATTGAAAATATCGTTTCTATTTTTCCCTGTCATATTTACCAAACTTGCAACAACTATTTGAGATCGAGATAGATGCTCGACTATCTTCACTGCCTGTCTACTCAACAAAGGGCATCCAAGTATATCACAAAGTTGAAACATCAACATTGTCCTACACACAACCCAAGTATTCCACTTTATGACAAGAAATGCATTCCATCCATCATGTGCTTGTCGGCAGGGTCGAGATGAGATTTTGGGGAAGGAGACAATCATCCACATTACATCGACCGACTCGCAGGGGCCTATACAGACAAGGGAAGTCATGAACGGACGCTTACTGGCGGTCCATATCTGCAACAATTTCATTTGAACATCAAGTACAAGAAGGGTAGCACCAATAATGTTGCAGACTGCCTCAGCCGACCACCGATCATGGCCATAACCACCGTTCTCAACTCTTGTGGGCATGAGACTTCTGACTGGCCGCTTTCAATAGCATCCGCATCCGCCTAATAGTTGCTGCACTTCAAAGCGTTCCAAATTTTCACCACCAAGATGCACTTTTATGTCACCTGGGACACCTTTGTGTTCCTTCAAGCGAAGGTGTTAAGATATGGGAACGACTACAACAGTCATTGGCATTTTGGGGTCGAGAAAACAGTGGCAGTACTGCAGAATTATTTCTATTGGGCCAACCTTCGACAGGATGTTGGGAAGTACATTAGATCCTGTATTGCTTGCGCCATTGCCAAACTGACCATCAAGAAGCAAGGGCTCTATACTCCGCTACCTACCCTAGTCGACCTTGGGAATCTATATCCATGGATTACATGTCATGCCTTCCTTCTACTAAGCATGGAAGCGACTGTGTTTTCATGGTCGTCGACAAATTCTCAAAGATGGCCATTATGGCGGCCTGTAAGAAGAATATCACAGCAGAAACCACCGTTGAAATCTTCAATGAGTGTACCTTGAGATCCCATAGTCTATCATATCGTATCGCTTTTCGACAAACAGTTCCTCAAAGACATTTTGGTCCACCGGTCAATGTTGGACACCAAGTCGCTCAAGTACAATTCAAAGCATCCACGCACATGGGATGAGAGCCTTCCCCGTGTACAACATAGTTATAACCGGGCTTCTCCACAGCCATCGCCATGCTCTTCGTGGTTGATCTAGCCACTATGTTCCATTGACATATCCATGCCATTTGCAACTACTCAGGCTGATTCGGCTCTTGTCCAGTCTAAAGCTGACAAAGCAAACAACTTCATCAAGCGCATTTAGCACATCCGCCAATAGGTTCATGACATACTGGATAGAGCCAATGCTAAGTACAAGCAACGACATGATCAACATCAAAGGCGACAACTTCCGTGTGGTGAAAAGTGTGCTGGCATTTGGGCAGATGGAGGCGCTCACCGACCCCACCCCGCAAGATTCACTCCGCTCCGATGGGCCATGCACTATCACCAAGGTTAGAACAATGCTTGCCAGATATTCCATGATTCTGTCCGCACCCAAAAGATTCAATGTGGACTGCCTTCAACCCTACTTCCCACCTCTACTGGACACCTCCGACATTGCAAAACAACTCACACCAACAGAGTTAAGCCCAGACTGCATGGAACCGACCACCACAAATATTATCATGGACACGTAAATCAAGAAAACTCACAAAAAAAATATCCAACTGTATCGGGTTGTCAAACTTGGCCAACTCCTCCACCAAGGCAAGTGGATCACCAGGGACCAATTTTAGCAGAAGTTGCCTCATCTCATGGAGAAACTCAACGCAATGGGGACCATTGCTTCCTAAGGGGGGAGGAATGATCCAAGTGGATATTGGTGGCCACCCACCTATCTCCACTTCAAATTCTGTCTATCAGTTTCTTTCAGCTTTTTCATAACTTACTATTTTGCAGTTTTTTCTAGTCCATAACTTCCGGTCAAAGCTTAGCCCCAAACGGAGATAGTATGCCGAAGTTATGTCCCTGGGAAGTTGAAACACCAATTTACCCAAACGGGGCCCATAGTTTTGGTGCTTCATCTCCTAGGGTTAGGTTTTTGGATGTTTAGAATTCTCCATTGTTTCTCCATAATAAATAGGCCCTCGAGCCTCATTGTAATATAGTTCAGAGGTCTGTAGTCGCCACATCTCTTCTTAGATATTCGCTACCAGCACCCTAGCTATTTTATTTCCATCATGTTTGTAAGCATATTTCTGTGATTTGATATTAATGAAATGAAGCCTTATTTACACTGTATTTCTATATCTATGGCTATTTCTATATTCTGTTGCATTCCTGCATAAATCCGGATTAGGTTGATGCAACTAAATGGATTGTAGTATGAGTTCAAAATGCAAGCACTTCTTCACACAGAGGTATTTCAGCTGCAAAGGAAGGTATGGCATGACAAGAACATCAAATAAAATACCTTCCAAGAAGGAGATTGGGTGTTGTTGTATGATTCAAGGTTTAATTATTTCAAAGGCAAGATGATGACAAGATGGTTGGGACCTTACACAGTGGTTTTTTTTTTTTATAATGGTGCAATTAAAATCAGAACCATAGATGAGGAAGGAATCCCCTTGCTTGTCAACGATCACAAAGTTAAAATGTACAAGAAGCCTTTATTAAGGGCGGAGTTCATAAATTCAATGAGAAGAGAGGTGTATGTGTTGGGAAAATCCATAGTTTCCCACACCTCCCGAAACAAAAACAAAAATTAAAACAAAACAAAAACTAAAAAAATATCCATGGGTGAAAACCTCTCTAAGGCACCCAAGGCAAGCTTTTGGGTTGAAAACCTCGATGGAGGCAGCTCACTTGCTCTCAAAGAAAAAGACAATAAAGATCCATGGGTGAAAACCTCTCTGAGGAGCCCAAGGCAAGTTTGTGGGTTGAAAACCTCCATGGAGGCAGCCCACTTTCTTTCAAAAACAAAAACAAAACAAAAAAATATACATCTGCATCTTTGTGTTTTCTATGTTTGTTGTTTTGTAGGTTATTAAAGTACACACCAACTGGGCCAGCAAACAAAAAAAAACAGTTGGAGTGGAGGAGGACGAGAGGAGGAGACACGCAGTATCAGCCAGTTAACAAGAAGAAGGCTCAACTATCTAACCACAAAAACTGGAGCTAAGTTGCATTACATAAGCGCTTCAAAAAAGGGGAAAAAAAGAATGAGTTGCGCAGTCTAATAATAAAGAGGGCCCATCTCATCCAAACCAGTAAATTGAAAAATTTTAAAGGGAGAGAGACCAACGGAAGCGCGTAGCGCAGCAACAGTGAGCTCCAGCCGTGTATTTTGGGACAACATGCAACAACAATAGCAGAACAACGTCACCCTACCCATGGCCTGGTCCTCTTTCGTAAACCAACCTTAAACAAGGAAGTATTCCACTCTAGACTTAGAGAAGAAGAAGAGGAACCAGAAGAGGAACAAGAAGAGCCAGGAGAAGAACAAGAAGAGACAAAGGGCCAAGGAAAAACGGAAGGGATGGCAATAGAAGTCATAGAGGTAGCAAAAAGTGAGCAAGAAGTAGACTCACAACACAGCTTCACATCCCCTCAAGACAAAGAGGTAGTTTCCACCTTAGCTCCTCTGAGCGCAAAGAGAAAAAGGTAGGCCTCTATGTATTTCAGAGCTAACAAGAGTCAGAGGATAAGTCAAAGAGAGTGAGAAACTCCCCCCATGAGCCTGATTATAATTGAATAATCATTAAGGGAGGAGGAAAGAATCGAAGAAATAGTTTTGAAGGAGCAGCTACATAAGGCACAGGCAGAGAATGTAGCACTGAAGGAGCAATTGCAACAAAAAGGGCAGCAAGTAACCACCATGGCAGAATTATGCATAGAAGCCCTTCAAGAGAGATTCCCTTCTGACTCATATGATGTGTACCTCAAGGAGCAATGGCTCCTATTTCAAATCAAAACTCTAGCCTCCCATTGATCACTACCTTTCCGGGATTGTAGGCAATTCATGGATTTATACAAGCAAGCTAACATGGTTGATCAGGCAAAAATGGTAGAGTTTTATGTGCATAACCTTGTTCTGACCAATCTGGATACTTGGGACCCTAATTCCACAATGGGGGATATGCAGTTAATGGCTCTAGAATCTTGGATGACGAATGAGGACACTAGAGCAAAAGAGATATGGAGGGTCATGGGAAGAAGAAATAGCAAACCCTTATATATCAGACCATAATTGTTCGGCCCAAGAGGAGTCATCCTTAACCGTCGAGAGATTAAAAGGGACTCTGCACTAGTTGGAAGCTACCTTCATACTCAAACATAGGTAATAGGCCACTTTCATGATGTTTCTAGGCAAATAGAAGATGAGTGCACTACGGTCAGCCAGAGGAGATGGAACAGCCTCCCTCATAGCCTTAATAAAAGGGAGTACCATACTCCAGAAATACTGAGGGGTGCATTGGAAAGGGCACCATTATACAAGAGGGCCATGCAGGCCAAAAATATCCAATGGTTGGGACTAAAGCTCAGCCCACCTTTGTTGTCGAGGTTGAATGATGAAAAGGACACATATGCACAAGACAGAGAATGGGAGAATGCAAATAATAATAATGGTGTTTACCCCCTTGGGGAAACTCCCACACTTCTTCCTCAAGAAATCAGGGGGGTTGTCAAAGCCTTGAAGGAAATGCAGGAGGAGGATTAGTTGCTCAGAGGATGAGCAACTATTCAGTAGGGGGGTGGTGATGAGCTCCATCATTAGATATATTTGGAGGGGTTAATGGTCACCTTTTTTTCTTCTTAGATCTCTTTTTCTTGCATTTTTATTATTATTTGGTTGTATGATGCTAATATAGGTGGTGATTAAGGCTAACATACTATGAGTGCCTAATATGAGTTTGAGTGCAAAAAATCATGAATTATTAGCATTTTTATAAGGATTTTATCATAAAGACTTGGAGGAGACAACAAGGAAAAATTATAGGAGGATTTTCCACCCTCCTTAAATCTCAAAGGCATCCAAAGGATCCCAAATATTCTCTCCAGAAATTTGAATTCTAAAGGCAACCAAAGGATCCCCAAGGATTCTCTCCAGCAATTTGAATTCCAGAAGCATCTGCAACTCAAAGAGGAGTGCACTCAATCTTTGTTTACTTGGAGTCAAGTGGACCGAATCACTATTTTCTAGGGAGCTTTTGGTAGTTGCATTGTAGAATAAATAGAGCAAAGCTAGAGCTAGGAAGGGTAGGAACTTTGTTTCAATCTATTGAGCTTTTTATTATTTTACTCTGTGATAAAACTTTCAGAAATGTATGAGGCTATTCTTTTATGAAATGAGCAGACTGATTTCATTTTACTGATTTAAGTTTTAGAGAGCTAGGATTGTGGGTTAGGGCCCAACCCATGTGCCTCAGCCTCTCTACTGTATTTGTTCTCTGCTTTCTGTCATTTCATTAGTTCCGCTTCTGATAATTTCGTTTATGTTTCAAGTTGTTGTTTAGTTTTGTCTTCAGTGTGTTGTTGTAGGTTTCATTTGCTTGTGAGTAATAGAATAGAGGAGAAAAATAAAGAAACTATGGATCAAGACCCCCTTCTCATCTCTGTCAATAGAGCTCGAGGAGGGAAAACCTTCCCACAGACCCAAAAACTGATTTTTGTTCGCTGTTTCTGAGATTAAAATTAGAGTTGCATTACCATTTTCCAGTCTCCCTTTGCACTATATTTTTACACATTTGTCTGTTTCTTTGCACATAAGTTAGCAAGTTGATTGCAGGAATTATTTCCAAAACCCCAGAGTAGCTCTGTGGTGCCTCCCCACTTCATCCTCCATCTCTGTCTTCACAACCTGCACATTGCTATGACGCCCCCCATTTCCGCTTTTTCTCGCTTACTCTCACTGCCGCACCCACCTTTTTATTCATAAAAACACTTAAACCATTCAACCTGCTTTATTCCTTTGTTTTTATTAGTCACGGTTGCCTTACCATTTTTAACACAAAATTCTTGAAAACCATTGGAATTCGACCTCTGCCTTCGCTCCTCGAATCTCCCGCTACCGTACATCGCAAATCGTATCTTTTCTTTGGTTCCCATTAACACTTACCGCTCCCAACCGCCAATTGTGAAATTCCTGTAGCACTCTGCCATGTCATCCCTACCACAAATCGCATTTTGTGTTTCGCAAAATTTTTCCCTCTTCCTTTAAGACTTACTGCTCCCAACACCGATTATGATATCGCTCTCTACTTTGCCACACCGCAAATCGCATTTTGTATTTCACAACCTTTTTCCCTTTTCCTTTAAGACTTACCACTCCAAACATCGATAGCGATATCAATTTGTACTCCACCACATCGCAAATAGAAAATCGCATTTTGCAATCTTTATCTCGTTGAAATCACATTTTACAATCTTTATTCACTCCTTGTTAACACTTACCGCTCTTGTCTGTCGATTATGATATTGGTATCGTGCTCTGCCACCGGTCCCACCACCACATCATCCGACTCATCGCATATCGCAGATCGTAACCTTTGCCCTTTTCATAAATCTCATTTTGCAGATCACAACCTTTGCCCTTTTCACAAATCACATTTGACTCTCGCTCCCGAACTGTACTCCTGCTTCTCCAGCATTGCACTTTTCAAATCATTCCCCTCCAAAGAATTTTTGCACTGTAATAAAGTTTTAATAAGGTTTAAACCCCCTCTTTTCACTTCTCTAAGCCTTGTCCCATGTGTTCAAGCCCTCCATTGGCATCTTTAGCCCTTTTTCCTCCAAACTGCATGAAACACTTTTTCAAGTTTAGTTTATGATGAATAGTTGCATGGTTAGAAGCATGATAGCATGGTAAATAGATCAGAGGATAAGTAGGGTGTGCTTAACCGATTAGGCCTAGCTAGGTGAAACTTAGTTTAGTTTATTTTCAGTCATTTCCTTTCTGAAATTTAAATTAGTTTCCTTTCTTCCATTTATTTTCAACAAATTAAATTCGTTCCCTTTTCTGTCATTTCCTTTCTGCAGTTTAAATTAGTTTCTTTTCTACCATTTCTTTTCAGCAAGTTAAATTAATTCCCTTTTCCGTCATTTCCTTTATGCAATTTAAATTAGTTTCTTTCCTCTCATTTATTTTCAGAAATTTAGTTTAGTTTCCTTTTTGTGATTTCCTTTTTTCAATTTATTTTAGTTTCATTGAAGTGTGACAAGCTTCACTAAGAACCCCTAGAAATAGCACCCTTTCGTAGAGCAGAAGAGGATGACATGAGTAGAATGCATCTGTTGTGTATATAGAACTATCACCTCCAAGTTTGTATTAACCCTGGGTTGATAAAGTAAAGTAGGGTAGCCCCTGGGAGTTGCAGCACTCTTGGTGCAATACCAGGGCTCACTGCCTGTTACCCAGAATCTGTTAGCTTTTAACAAAGGAACCAATCTACCATTACGGATCCATCCTAAGTTTCCTATTACTTTGGGAGGAAAGATTGTATATATAGGCGTTATGGTTGTCCAAGGCCCTTTGGATTTTATCGTACTCCTTGGGCGTGACTATACTTATGTCATGGGAGCTCTCGTCTCTTCTCTCTTTCACCTAATGTGTTTCCCACATGAAGGATGAATTGTGACCATTAATCAACTTTTGTTCATTGGTCCTAATCTAGCTCCCAATCAACCATCATCCCTTAATGGCCCTTACATGTAAGTGGTACCTTCCCCACCATAGGTTAATTATGTGACAACACGTTCCATGCCCATGTCTGCTGATGATCTAGTCAATGATGTAGTGCATCATGTACTGGGGGCATTGTACCCTAATTTCCAGAGTGTTGTTCTCCCATCTGATGAGAATATATTGGAATCCATGACCTATTATGGGCCATAACAAGGTGTCAGAGCATAGTTCCTTGTCTTGTGTCAAGCTCCTTACAAAATGAAATGACGTCTTCAGAGCATAGCTCCTTTTCTTGTGTCAAGCTCCTTAAAAAATGAAACAAGCTCTTCAAAGGAAAGTTCCTTTTCTTGTGTCAAGCTCGTTAAAAAATGAAACAAGGTGTCACCAGGATAGTTCTTTTACTATGTCAACCTCGTTAAAAAATTAAATACGTCCCTATGAGCATAGTTCGTTCACTATGTCAAGCTCATTAAAAAATGAAACAAATCCCCTTTCAATTCAAGTCTTTGAATAGATCTCGTAAATTCCCATTCGAGTCTTTCACTTGATCTTGTAAATGAACCTTCATTCCATCCACCTGTTAGTAACGATTAGTCTACTTAGGTGAATGAAATGAAGCTGGGGGGGCATGTACCTCGAGTTGAGACATTATGTTGGGGGCACGCAAAATTTTCAAGCATGTTTTTTCTTTGTTTCAATCTTCCCATGTTTCAAGCTTGTATGAAAATGAAGCTATTATGATTCTACCTATTGTGATTTCCATTTTTATCATCTTGTTTTTCTAGATGAACCTTGGTTTTCTCATTCCATCGTCACCATCTGCTTGATCGATCATATGCTTTCACTTAGTTATTTTTACCCTTTCCTGGGGAACCACTGCGATGAGTGGTATTGTTAGCCATCCTCTTGACCTATACATGTTTTGAGAGATTCCATGATTTCTAGAACCAGTTGCTACCATTTATACCACTCATTCCTCCAAGTGGAGCCAACTTTTAAGCTCTTTTCTGACTCTCGAAAGATGAAAAGATCGTCAAGTACTTGTCATTTCGAATTTGTTAAATTAAATGAATTGGCTTCGTCTCAATATGTGTTTACCCCTTTTTCGGGATGAGATTGACTATCTACGAAAAAGGAATACCTTGATCGAACATGATCAAGAGGTTCTCAAGGATATTGTTTTCTACATTTTCGAATTTGAGGGATGATTTACAAAAAGGGACCTGATGGAGTTTCCTTTTCTGTCTCTTTTTCAAACTCCCTAAACATGAGAAGGGCACCAAGTTACTCCTTCCTAGGGCTCATTAAACATAATAGGATGGATTCATTCAAAGAATGAACTTATACACTAAGCATATGCTATCCTCTTCAAGCTTGCTATAAAAAATAAAGAGGTACTCGTTAGCAATAACAGGGGAAAATTGAAAGTGAAACTTCCCATGTGTTTTGAAGCAGCATGTTGCTCTTGAACATGACACTTTTGTATTGCTTGTGTTGGGTTGGGGATATCCTTATTCATCTTGTCTTCCTAGGTTTGGGAAATCCATTTTCCTCTCATCTGATCATTGTTTTTTTGACCTTTAATCCCATTTTGAGTCAAATGTTACCACACTTCGGAGTCGTGTCACCAATATGTTCAAGATAAGTCCTATTTCAAGTGTCTTACCATTCGTAAAGTTAATCTGACCATCGCTTATAGTCATGGATTACTTTCATCTACTCTGTTATATCCTTCGTTTCATGTCGATGATGTGGGATACATTATGGCCCTCCTTCAACAGATCAATTCATGTCAACTCCATTTCATTATCTAAGAAGATGATATAGAAACACCTTTCAGTACCTTAGAGCTTGCATGCCTCAATGGCAAGTTCTTCGCATGCGATGACAGGTGTATCTCATTGACCTTTGATTGGGTTATGTTGCGGGTTTTCTACCTCAACTACATTATTCACACTCATGTCTTGTATTGTTGTACCTTGAGAACCATTGTCATCATTGTTGGTTTCTCTCATGCTTGTTGACAGTTTTCATCATTGACCGGTAATCAGGTGGTTTTCCGTCATGTTCGACTTCAACACATCTATTCAAATGATAGGATTCGTACTAGTGGTTGGGTTGAGATAGGGATGAAGGCCCTGGATTCTGTTTGATAAATCCAAGTTGCGTGGAGTTATGAGTTATTCATGATTGTGCAAATGTCTCCCTCTATACAGATGGTTGTGTCCATGCTGTGGATCTTTGTTACTTGATCCTTTTATTCGTATGGCTGCGTCCATACCGTGGATCCTTATATATGATCCCTTCTAGTCAAATGGTTGCGCCCATGTCGAGGATTCGTGATTCATATAGAGATGCCAGGTATCTATTATATATGCTTGATTTGCAGGTCTTCTGGCGGTATTTTGAGTCCTTGCCTTGGTTTGTAAAGCATTTCACCCATCAATCCCTGTTTTACCTTCATGCTTTAGGGGGCATCTGTTACACAGAAGTTTGTCACATCGTTCACTTCCCGTCCTTGATCATGAAGTTCCCTAATACGACAACTGTGAAGAATACATCAAGATATCCCTTAAAGACCAAAAAAAAATTGCTTGAATATTTTCTAAAGAAGCTCAGCTTAAAACTTCTGGGTTAGCAATCTTCGTTAGTTGCCTACATGTACTGATAGAATGTTGCAACAGTTTCACCTAGCACTGCCAATGTGCTTTTTGATAGGCAAAAGCATGTTGAACCTCTTCTGGTAGTGTTTCCTCAAATGGAGGAGAAGCATCATTCACTAGAAGCTTCTAGAACAACGAGTTGGATATGGCTCGATGTATATATGCTCGAGCTCTCTCATTTGGAGCTCTTGATATTATCATTAGGGGATTTTCCCTTGAGAAGTGGGCCTTCCTCCTTCTTTTATGGATCCCTAACTCCCTCTCCCTGCCTCTAAATTGAATCCCATCCTTCCACTATCAGTTGGTATTGCCTGACCATTGATCCTTTGCATCCCTATAATGTGATTATGCCCGAATTGCCACTTGGGAGAAGGATTGCTTGAAGAGCCTCAATTTGGACATGGACATCACCAAAGGTGGTTCTCTAACATCAAGGCCATGGTTGTATGCTTCCTTTTTTCTATAATTAATAATACATCTGATGTTTCACTTTCCATATTTGTCTAGATTGATGAACCCTTAGTTAAACTGAGAGGGGGGGTGAATCAGTTTAATACATTCATGGACATTTAAAACTTTTTCATTAAACTCATTTACACCTTCATTTCATAAGAAGCTTAATATATAATGGATCAACAAACATAATGTATGGACAACAAGTAATTAAACAAATTAAAACATCACATCAACACTTAATCATCAAGCACATAGATAGCAAATATAAGTGGAAACCCATAAAGGGAGAAAACCACATCTTATTATTGTTGTGATGCAAAGGAAAGCTCCAACTCCCTCTCACAACTGATTTTCTGTAGGCTCCAACCTACAGGAGGCTACTACCCAAAATTCTACAAGCTACAACTTGCAAGGAAGCTCCAACTCCCATCTATTTTCTGCAAGCTACAACCCACTGGAGGCTCATACCTCAACCAGCTACAACTAGACATCTATCAAGCTTCAACTTGATATGCAAGCACCAACTCCCTCACACACAATGAAATCATATGCTGATTTACCTGGATATCAGCTATGTTTTTCTCCTTCTTCAAAGTTGCCCTTCCAGCCTTCGAATCTTCTTCATATCTGCTCTAGATCTGCACAACATCTCTATCTTCTCTCTGTCATTCTTCCACTCTCTAACCTCTCTATGCATATTACAATAACATCATTTATAGAAATCACTTGGCTTTTTTCATTCTATATGGGAATATGAAGTGTACAGGCATGACTCTTGCCTTCCACCCACTCATTTCCTCACTCAGCATATTCAGGATGTTACAAAAATATATACACTCGTTTTAGTATTAAATTGGAGTTTTTCTTTGCCTTGGAGACTTGCCTTTGCATCACAAACAATATAAAATAATTAATAAATTTACAGTTACAATCAAATATTTCACTCGGCCCTTTCAGCTTCTTAGATTTTTTGTGTGTTTTTCCTCTTCTGCTTGTTGTCCCTTTGTCTTTTATGTTTCTGCAGTTATATTTCCAACTGTGTTGCAGCATTACTGTCTTAGCCCGACTTGACCCATGCCTTTATGTTTTACACTGCCTCTTCCTACTACATATCTTACCTGCAGCATTTTATGCTCTTCTCTGCTCCTTTTCTCTATGTCGGATTACTTACTTGGGTCTCCCTCTTCCCACGTTTAGTCTTTGTTATCAAATTGTCGCAGTTGCATAACACCTCTGCACGAGTGTCGGGTCACTTGCCCAGAGTCTTCTCTCTTGCATTCAACCTTTCCTTTTTAACTCACATTTGACCTCCGCTTCCATGGTTTTCTTCATAAAACCAACGCAAGCACATTAAACCTTAGACCTGAAATATATCAAGATTCACCTTTGAGCCGCATCATGTCCGCTTCACAAATCGCACTTCGCTTTCCTTAGATTTTACATTGTACTCACCTTTTCCTCCTCCGATGTGATTTAACAAAGAAAAGGCTCTGCATACATGCTTAACTTTGGTTGTAGGGTCCCACAACACAGTGACCAATCACAAGCGAACACACTTCGCAACCTTTTATGATTTAACTTAGTGGTTAAATCTTATTCCTTGCGATTTGTGACATTGTGCAGTGTCGACATGTGCCTTCTCCACTTTGCATCACAAGCAACTTAATTTACCATGTGATGCCTTAACGCTAAACTCTAAAAGTTGCAATTTGTGAAATTGCGGAGTGCCGACACGTGCCTTCTCCACTTCACATTGCAAACAACTTAACTTACCATGCAACACCTTAATGCTAAACTCTAAAAGTTGCGATTTGCAAAATCGCTCCCGGTGCAATTCGATCTTCTTCGTTGGTATTTGAAGGATTGGACAGTCCACACTTGTTTCATTGATCAACTTTCACATCATAGGTTAAATAACTTACCGTGCGAAATCTTAACGCTATCCGCTAAATCCTGCGATGTGCGAATTCTTCATGGGTTTGCGAGATGATCCCCACCGTTGATCTGTGCCTAATCTATCGAACCTTGTTGTTGCTTGAAAATCCGATTGGTATTTGATCCTTAACACATAAACACTATAATTGTCAATTTGTGATGTACGTTTTCATTCTCTGCCCGAAATGTGTTCACATCTCTGCCTTTTCATATTAAAACTTCAATTCTACGATTCGATCCTCATCGTTTGATTCCTCCTTGGGGATTCTTCTAAGTCTTTTCTGCCTTAGTCAATTTCTCTACTTTCTACAACCACCGCTACTCTACATCTCTGTTATCCTTCCTGAGATTTATTCAGTTTTCAAAAGCGCTGACCTCTCATGAGCTTGTTCTTATGTTTTTTATTCACTCCGAATTGGGATTATGACGCTTGCTTCACGTTCACGACTTGTCGCGCATTCACGAATCTGCCTTTGCCATTTTGCTGCCATTGCTCCTTTTCTACCTTAACTTCATTTGCTGCCTTTGCTGCCTTTGTCTTTTTGTTGCCTTTGGTGCCTTTTCCTTTTTGTTGTCTTTGCTCCTTTGGTGCCTTTGGAGCCTTTGTTCCTTTTCTGCCTTAACTGCCTTTGCTGCCTCTGCTGCCTTTGCCTTAATGATAGTTCAGGTGTTGCTCCTTTGTGCTCCTTTTCCCTCAATGACAATATTTCCAATAGTATCCCCCTTTGGCATTGATGGCAACAATTCCTCCAACACTCCAATACTTCCTCCAAGACTTCCTCCCCCTTTAATTCTGAGAGGTGTCTTTCTTCCTCTGCTTGATTTTCAGAAGAGCCTTTCTTTTTCTGCTTGCTTTTCCTCCCCCTTTGACATCAATGGCAAAGGATTGCACATTTCCCAGTGTAGTTTCTATCCTTGCATTACTTCTCTCTGAGTTGTGTATAGGCCTTCTTCTGACTTTATACTTTATTGCTCCAGGCTGGTGTATAATATTTTTTGGGAGAACGCTTTGAAAATTATTGAGATTGCATGAATGGAGGGCATGTCACCATAGAATGTTATGTACTTATGTCCCTTACTACTTGATAGAGGTGATATGTGCTAGATTTTTGATGTACTTATGTCATAATACTTCGATCTTGAGGACCTGTACCATACCACTGCTCTACTAATAACACTTATTATTCTACTGAAAGGTAGGTTGCTTGCTCCAAATACCAATTGATGAATGATGTGATGATATAATCATGATAACCATTTCTCTTATCCATCCTTCTTAAGAACATTTTGTTTCATTATTAACACTTTGCAGAAATACATACAGTGTAATGATCCTCTGTAGATCTTTACCAGCTCCATAGCTCTAGCTCTACTGTGACAACTTTTATGGGCTGTTCACCCCCTGGAATGATGCTTTCTCGTCTGATGCTGACTACCGCTTGTCTACTACACTGTTTATGTTCCTTATATTGCAACCTTTGCTGGTGTATTTCCATCATCTTTTTTCTTTTTCTTTTTCTTTTTTTTCTTTTTTTTAATCATATCAAAGAGTATCATCTATAGAAAATACCCCTAGTTTATCTCTGAGATATTCGAATGGTTCTCTAGCAAGAGGTTTTGTGAATATGTCTGTTGTTTGTTCCTTTGTTGGTACATACTCCATCTTTACTATTTTCTCTGCTACTTGTTCTCTGAGGAAGTGGTACTTTATTAGGATGTGCTTGGTTTTCAAATGAAGTACTGGATTTTTTGATATACTTATTGCACTTGTATTGTCACATTTGATAGAAATAGGTTTAGTGATGCTTACCTTCATGTCTTGGAGATTTTTTTCATCCACATTACTTGTGTGCAACAAGTCGATGTTGCTATGTATTCTGATTCTGTTGTAGATAGAGAGACATATGTTTGCTTCTTACTTAACCATGCCACCAGACTTTATCCCAAATAAAATGCACCTCCACTTGTGCTTTTCCTGTCATCCACACAGTTGGCCCAATCTGCATCTGTATATATTGTCAATGTGAAGTATTTTCCTTTTGGATACCATAGGCCATAATGTGCAGTTCCTTGCAGGTATCTAAATATCCTCTTGATTGCTAGCAAGTGATTTTGTTTTGGTGATGCTTGATATCTTGCCACAAGTCCTACTGCCAACATAATGTATGGCCTAGAGGCAGTTAGGTATAGCAGACTTCCTATCATAGATCTGTAAAGTCTTTGATCTAAATCTGCAGATCCATCATCAGCATATAACTTGCATCCAGTGATCATGGGAGTTGACATAGGTTTGCAGTCTTCCATTTGGAATGATTTTAACATCTCTCTTAAGTATTTTTCTTGTGAAATTAATATGCGTTTTTTATTTTGTAGAATTTGAAGTCCTAGGTAGAAGGTAAGCTCTCCAATCATAGACATCTCAAATTCTGACTTCATCTCTTCTGCAAATCCTTTTACTAACTCATCCTTGTTGCTACCAAACATGATGCCATCTATATATACTACTACAATTAAGAGTTCATTTTCATCATCCTTTATATACAGATTGTCGTCTACTCCTCCCTTCTTGAAATCTTGTTTTTGAAAGTACTTGTCCAGCCTAGAATACCATGCATGTGGTGCTTGTTTGAGACCATATAGGGATTTCTTTAATCTACACACATAGTCGTGTTTATATGCTAAGGAAAATCCTTTAGGTTGTTCCATGTATAATTCTTCCTCTAGATCTCCATTCAAGAAGGCGGACTTCACATCCATTTGATATACCTTGAAATCAGATAGCATGCAAAAGCCAAAAACATTCTAATTGCTTCCATTCTTGCTACAGGGGAAAAATTTTCATCATAGTCAAGTCCTTCGATTTGAGATTATCCCTTGCATACAAGTCTGGCTTTATTTCTGATTACTTGACCTTGTTCATTCATCTTATTCTTGAATATCCACTTTGTGCCAATGATAATTTTCCTAGTAGGTCTTGGCATTAACTCACAGGTCTTGTTCTTCTCAATTTGGTCTAATTCTTCATTCATAGCATTTACCCAATTTTTGTATTTGTTGGATTCATCGAAATTGTTCGGTTCTATCTGTGACAGCATGGCTAGGTATACTTCATCGGTCTATTCAGCTAGTTGTCTTCTAGTTTGGACTCATGCACTCTTGTCTCTAATGATTTGATCTTTCAGATGGTTCTTCTGAGTGTGTCTCGAGGGTCCTTTTGAGTTTATTTCAGTATCTTCTGTTGTCTTACTATGTTCTTGATTTTCTTGATTCTCATCTTCATGATCATCTGGAGGATTGGCATAGTTTGTGCCTCTAGTTCTGTCTGGTATATCTTCGTCGAATCTCACATCAATGCTTTCCACAATTTTATTAAGTCTTTTATTGTAGCACATGTATCCCTTACTCTTGGATGCATATCCCAAAAATATTCCTTCATCAGCTCTTGCATCATACTTCCCCAATTTTTCATCATTATTCTTTATGAAACATTTGCTGTCAAAGACTCTAAAGTGCTTGATTGATGTCGGTTTCCGATGCCATAATTCATATGGAGTCTTGTCACAATTTGGTCTGAGATGAGCTTTGTTGAGAATATGAACAGTTGTGTGTACTGCTTCTACCCATTAGGTTTGGGAATGTTTATTTCTTGCATCATTACTCTGGCAATCTGTTGTACTAACATGTTTTGTCTCTCTGCCACTCCATTTTGTTGAGGTGTACCTGCAACTTTAAACTATTGCTTTATCCCACATTCATTGCACAGGTCTGCAAAATCATCGTCTGTGAATTCACTTCCTCTATCTGATCTGATGCATTTTAGTTTACATACAATTTGATTTTTTGCCAGTGCCTTGAATATCTTAAATTTCTCAAACGCTTCGGATTTGTAACTGAGAAATACCACCCATGTTAATCTGGAAAAATCATCAATTATCAACATGAAATACGATTCTCCGCCTGGTGCATTTGTTCTTGAAGGTCTGCACAGGTCCATGTGTACAAGCTGAAGAGGCTTACTTGTAGATAGTTGGTCTTTATCTTTGAACGTTGTGCGAGTTTGTTTTCCTAGTTGGAAGGACTTACATATGGTATTTGGTGGCTTCTTTATTGTAGGAAAATATCTGGCAGCTTTCTTTTTGCTCAATTTGATGATCTGGTAAAAATTTAGATGTCCCAATATTCTATGCCATAGCCAAGATTCGTCAAGTTTTCTGATTTGGCATGCTTCATTCTCTTCTACTACTATATAAACATTACTTTATGTTCGAACACCTTTGACCAAGGTCTTTCCTGTGGTGATTGACCGTACTTCACAATCTTGGGCTCTGAAAAGGACCTCACAGCTTTTATCACACATTTGACTAACACTTAGCAGATTGTCTTTTAGACCGTCTACAAATAGTACATCCTGAGACTCTCCTCTTCCATTATTCAGGTTGACTGTGCATTTTCCCTTGATTTTTCCATACTGTATCATTATTGAATGTTACATTCCCATATTTATTTTCATCAAAAGTTACAAACTTACTTTAGTCTCTAGTCATATGTTTTGAGCACCCACTGTCCACATACCGTTGATTGTTCTAATATTGAGAAATTAGAACCAGATCACATTTATTTAGCTTCCTTTTCATTGCATGTTGTTGTTTTCTCTATAACCTTTCTGAGGAGATGGATCACAGTCTTTGAGAGGACATTTGTTAGACTTGTGCCCATTTTTATGGCAGCTAAAACATTTGATTGTATTTCTGAATAGATTGTGTACACGAGTGAATCCACCATTGTTCTTTATTCCTCGTGAGTTTCCATACTCTATTCTCTGTATATACGCTCTGCACTCCATGGCTTTATGACTGAACCCTTTACAACAAAAACAATACCCATGGAAGTAGTATTTGTCTCTGGCAGAGAGAGTTGTTTGAGGTAGTCTTTTTGTTTGTTGCATCTTTTGCTGGTTGGACTGGAATTTCTTTGTCTTACAGTATGCCGCAATATGTCCAGGTTTGTGGTAGGCAAAGCAAGTGATGCTTCTCACAGGGGGAAGGAACCTCCTTTGACATCTTCTGAATTTGTTCAATTCATCCTTAGGAGCGTTTGAGCCTTTTGCAGTTGAATGTTTCTTCATTTCTTTCTTTGTCACTGAGGTTGCTACTTGTTTTTGTTTGTTTCATTATATATCATGGTCATGATGGATTCTAATTCTGTGGATTCCCTTTTTGCTCAATCATTATCCTTTACAGCTTTTACAAAAATGATACTCTTGTTATCTTTTGCCTTGGATTTGTTGGTTTCTCCTTCATAGCCTATCCCAACCTTTAATGAGGAGGTCTTTGAGCATTTATAATTTTGTCCAAATGTCCAAAGCTTTTCATTTGAGAAATATTCATAGCTAATTCAGTTTGGGCCTTTTCTAATTTCTTCCTCAGGCTTACCACTTCTTCTTCCAATTTTTCTCGCTCCTGGTTTTTCTCCTTTATTTCTCTTCTCAGGATATGCTCTATTTTCCTTGATTCTTCTAGTTCAATCTTCAATTTAATAAGGTCTTCTGAATCTTGTTCTCTCTTTGCATATTTTAGAAGAATCTATTTCTATTTCTTCCTCTTAAGTTTAAGTCTCTCTATTTCCTCCAGGGCACTAATTATCTCCCCCTCAAGATCTACCTCGCCTTCTTCATCAAATTCCCGAAGATCTTCCTCAAGCTCTTCCTTGGCCATCAAAATGAATTATGATGTTCCTTCTTCATTGGGGTATTCATTTGAGCTCTCAAATGCACTATTGTCTTGTTGGTCATAAAATTTTCTTCTATTAAATATGTTCCCTTTCAGCCTATTGATGAAATTGGTTTTCTCTTTCCCTCTTGACTGATTCTCTATTTTCTTATGAGGACATTTATATGCATAGTGCCCCACTCTTCCACAGTTAAAACACTTAAATGGAAGTTTACCTTTATACTTACCTATGCCTTTTTCCAATATTCTGAAAAATTTGGCCTCTTCTTCATCAGAGCAGGAGCATGTAACTTCCTTCTCTTCTCTGCACTTATATGCCTTAAAGGTTTCCTCCCTCACATTTGACTTCCCCTTTGGAAGTCTCATCTCATAAGCCATCAATTTTCCAAGCAATTAGTTCATGGTCAATGTTTCCCAGTTTGTTGTTTCTTCTATGGCGGAAACCTTAGGGCTAGACCTGGATGGTAAATATCTCAATATATTTTGTACAATTACACATTCCTTAATGGTTTCTCCTAGAGCTTTCATGTTATTTAACTTCCGTGACCTTTAAGAAGAAACTGGCTACATCTTCATCTTCATTCATTTTTACATTTTCAAATTGGGCTTTATAGGCTTGCATTTTGGCCATCTTCACCTTCTTATCTCCCTCATGGATATTTTCTAATGTATCCCGGACATCTTTGGCAGTCTCACTGTGCATTACTTTGATAAATTTTAACTCACAGACCGCTCAGGAAAGCATTCATGGCTTTTTCATTAGCTATGAAATTTTGTTTGGCGTCTTTCTCTGTGTCAGTATCCTTTGGAGCATATCTTTCTTCCACAGCAACCCAAACTTCTATTCCTAAAGACATTAAGTATGTCCTCATTCTTATTTTCCAGAAAGCATAGTTTGTGCCAGTAAGCAATGGGGCTTTATTTGTTGAGCATTTGTCTAGGCTAGCCATTTTGGGGACCTAAGATCTCCTTCCAGTTGTTAAACTGATACAGAAGGAACTAGCTTTGATACCAATTGATGAACCCTTAGTTAAACTGAGAGGGGGGGGTGAATCAGTTTAATACACTCATGGACATTTAAAACTTTTTCATTCAACTCATTTACACCTTCATTTCATAAGCATCTTAGTACATAATGGATCAACAAACATAATGTGTGGTTAGCAAGTAATTAAATAGATTAAAACATCACATCAACACTTAATCATCAAACACATAGACAACAGATATAAGTGGAAACCCATAAAGGGAGAAAACCACATCTTATTATTGTTGTGATGCAAAGGCAAGCTCCAACTCCCTCTCACAACTGATTTTCTATAGGCTCCAACCTACAGGAGGCTACTACCCCAAATTTTGCAAGCTACAACTTGCAAGGAAGCTCCAACTCCCATCTATTTTCTGCAGGCTACAACCCACAGGAGGCTCCTACCTCAACCAGCTACAACTGGACATCTACCAAGCTACAACTTGATATGGAAGCACCAACTCCCTCGCACTACAATGGAAGCATATGTTGATTTACCTGGATATCAACTCTGTTTTTCTCCTTCTTCAAAGTTGCCCTTCCAGCCTTCAAATCTGCTTCATATCAGCTCTAGATCTGCACAGCATCTCTATCTTCTCTCTCTCAGTCTTCCACTCTATAACCTCTCTATTCATATTACAATAACATCATTTATAGAGATCACTTCATGGTTATTTTCATTCTATATGGGAATATGAAGTGAACAGACATGACTCTTTCCTTCCACCCACTCATTTCCTCACTCAGCATATCCAAGATGTTACAACAATATATACACTCATTTCAGTATTAAATTGGAGTTTTTCTTTGCCTTTGAGACTTGCCTTTGCATCACAAACAATATAAAATAATTAATACATTTATAGTTACAATCAAATATTTCACTCAGCCCTTTCAGATTCTTATATTTGTTGTTTGTTTGTCCTCTTCTGCTTGTTGTCCCTTTGTCTTTTATGTTTTTGTAGTTATATTTCCAACTGTGCTGCAACATTACTGTCTTACCCTGACTTGACCCATGCCTTTATGTTTTACACTGCCTCTGCCTATTTCATATCTTACCTGCAGCGTTCTATGCTCTTCTCTGCTCCTTTACTCTGTGTCAGGTTACTTACCTAAGTCTCCTTCTACCCACGTTCAGTATTTGTTATCAAACTGTCGCAGTCGCATAACACCTCTGCACAAGTGTCGGGTCACTTGCCTAGAGTCTTCTCTCTTGCGTTCAGCCTTTCCTTTTTAACTCATAGTCGACCTTCGCTTCCATGGTTTTGTTCATAACACCAACGCAAGCATTAAACCTTGGACCTGAAATATATCAATATTCACCTCTGAGCCGCATCGCATCCGCTTCACAAATCGCACTTTGCGTTCCTTGGATTTTACGTTGTACTCTAATTTTCTTCCTCCGATGTGATTTAACAAAGAAAAGGCTTTGCATACATGCTTAACTTTGGTTGTAGGGTCCCACAACATAGTGACCAATCACAGGCGATCGCACTTCACAACCTTTATGATTTAACTTAGTGGTTAAACCTTACTCCTTGTGATATGCGATATTGCGCAGTGCCAACAAGTGCCTTCTCCACTTCGCATCACAAACAACTTAACTTACCATGCGACACCTTAATGTTAAACTCTAAAAGTTACGATTTGTGAAATTTCACAGTGCCAACACATGCCTTCTCCACTTCGCATCACAAACAACTTAACTTACCATGTGACACCTTAAAGCTAAACTCTAAAAGTTGCGATTTGTGAAATCGCTCTCGGTGCGATTCGATATTTGTCGTTGGTCTTTGAAGGATCGGACGGTCCACACTTATTTCACTGATCAACTTTTGCATCACAGGTTAAATAACTTACCGTGTGAAATCTTAACGTGATCCGTTAAATCCTGCGATGTGCGAAGTCTTCACGGGTTTGCGAGATGATCCCCACCATTGATCTGTGCCTAATCTAACGAACCTCGTTACTGCTTGCAAATCTGATTGGTCTTCGCTCCTTAACACATAAACACTATAATTTCTTATTTGTGATGTGCGTTTTCATTCTCTAGTTGACACGCTTCCACATCTCTATTGTTTCATATTAAAACTTCAATTCTACGATTCGATCCTCACTGTCTGAGTCCTCCTTTGGGATTCTTCTGGCCTTTGGGTCGCCGGGTTTGCCTTCGTTTCTACGACCACCACTACCTCGCATCTCCGCTATCCTTCCCCCGAGCTTTTTCGCCTTTAAAAGCGTTGACCCTCTCCCCGAGCTTTTTCTTTTGTTTTTTTATTCACTCCGACTTGGGATTATTTTCATGCTTGTTGCACGTTCACGACTCTGCCCACGTTCATGAATCGCCTTTGTCGTTTTGCCGTTCTCGCTCCTTTTATGCCTTAACTTAATTTATTGCCTTTTCTTCTTTGCTTCCTTGTTGCCTTTGCCTTTTTGCTGCCTTTGCTCCTTTGCCGCCTTTCAGGCATTTGCTGCCTTTGCTCCTTTTCTGCCTTAACTACCTTTGTTGCCTTTGCTTCTTTGTTGCCTTTGCTGCCTTTGCCTTAATGATAGTTGAGGTGTTGCTCCTCTATACTCCTTTGCCATCAATGACAATATTTCCAACATATATATCTATGCAAATAGCCCAATACTCCTTGATATGTTAGGTAGTTTGGATTTCATGTATGTTATGTATCTTGTCACGTTTCTTGTTGTTGTCTCTTTATTTCGTACAGGTATTTGAATCCCATAAGAAGTGAGGAGTGAGCCTAGTGGATTGTGGAATCAAGGTCTTCACCAAAGGACTGGACGATAGCATTAGGAAGAGCTAGGTTCACCTTTGTCTTCTTCCATTTTGAATACAAACTAGGAAATGACTCATTAGTTGGTCTCATGCATTGCTAGACCCACTCTACGACTAGAGAGATCGTCTTTTTCCACATAGAGGATTGTCTACGCAACACCGCTCTATCCCAATGATCATAAAAATCATAAATAATTAAGATTACATTCAATATAGGGAGATCTAAACTATCTCCTAGAAAATAGGAACTAAGATTAAACTAAGACACACACACAACCATCAAACAAGCTTTCTCCATTAATTTCAAATCTCTCCCTTAATGGAGAAAGGATTCACTTACACACCCAACATCTCCCTAAACAATTCAAATTTCATCTTTCCAAGAGGCTTGGTGAAGATATCAACTGCATTTTCACAGGTATTACAATATTCAAGAAAAATCTCTTTGGACTAAACCTTTTCTCTAACACAATGAAATTGAGTGTCTATGTGTTTTGTGTTTTTATGAAAAACTGGATTATTTTCCAGCTTGATTGAACTTTGGTCATCACATTTAATTATTGTACCATCCTTTTGTTCTTCTCCTGCATCATGAAGAAGTCTTCTTAACCAAATTGCTTCACAAGTGGTTGCACATACAACTTGATACTCTGCTTCTGCTTATGTTAAATATACAGTACTTTGCTTTTTACTACTCCAAGAAATTACCCCAGACCCAATATTGAAAGCATACCCAATTATAGATCTTCTATCATCCAGATTTCCCACCCAATCTGAATCTGATTAGCCTGACAATTTAACATCAAAAGAATCGGTATATTTAAAGCCAAAATTTATGATTCCTTGAAGATACCTTAGGACATATTTTGCTGCCACAATGATTTTCAAGAGGTTTTTTCATAAACCGACACAACACACTGACTGAATATGCTAAGTCAGGTCTGGTTGTAGTCAAATAAATCAAAATTCCAACCAGTTGTATGTACAATGTAGCATAAACCTCTTTAGAACCATCATAATTTTGAAATTTAACATTTTGTTGTATAAGTACTAAAGTAGTTTTACACTGATACATTCTGGATTTCTTCAACAATTCCCTGACATATTTTCCTTGAGAAACAAATTTTGGCTATAATCCCTCTAGAATTCAAGACCCAAACAATAATGTAGTTCTCCAAGGTCCTTAATCTCAAATACCTATGACATTTTCACTTTAATTTCTTCAAACTAATCTATCCATCAAACAATTAAATAGATCTCCAAGGTCCCACTCAAATACTGTGATATTTCACTTTAATTCTTCCAACCAATCTATCCATCAAAAGAATAAATCATCAATATTTAAGGAAATTCTAACACAATATTCCCTCAATATAATGTATACATATCGATCATTTTTACTTTTCTTATAACCATGATGTAAGAAGAACGAGTATATTTTCTCATACCAAGATATTGTTGGAGTTTGTTCTGTACCTCATATAATGCCTTCTTTAATTTGCTGCACTGGGCAAGTACTTGTCCCTTTAAATGAACCTTCAAAGTTGTGTTAAATATACTTCTTCCTTAAATATCCATTTAGAAAAGAAGATTTATCATTCAATGTGTAAGTTCCAATGGTACTTGTATAGAGCTGTTAACATCCTAATAGTGTTTAACTTAGCCACAGAGAAAAATTATCCTCATAAAAAATCAAACTTTGCGGAGTAATCTTCTTTGCAACCCAACCTAGCTTTACACTTGTCTACACTACCATCTACTTTGAACTTAGGTTTATATAGCCATTTACAACCTATGGGCTCATTTCCTTTTGGCAGTTCAACTAATTCCCAGGTTTTATTTTTAATTATGGACTTGTACTCTTCTTTCATAATTGACCTCCATTCATCATACGGATTTGCTTCATTATAATTCATGGGCTCAACAACATTTAAAACAATAGTCATAAGAGCATAATCTTTGTACCTTGTAGGCCAGTGAGTCTGTCATCCTGATCTCATTGGTAGCGGACTTGTTTCAATTCTATCTTGGGTGATTTCTTGCTCACCTATGAATAGACTTCGAATGTTGAATGTATCCACATCACTAGATTCATATTTCTGTTGTTGTTGTTGTGAATGACTGTCTTTGTCTTCATAATTGATGTCATCAATCACTAAAGGCATGTGCCACTCCACATAAATTCTATCCTTATTCTCTTCATCAACCTATTCATGGAAGATAACATCTCTACTCGCAAATACCTTGCAAGTATATGTATTAAACATCTTATATGCTTTCAAATCAAAACAATACCTTGCAAATATGCATTTTATAGCTTTAGCATCCAATGTATTCCTATCTTCCTTAGGAATGTGTGCAAAAGCTCTAGAACCAAATACTCTCAAGTGATGGACTGTAGGTTTAAAACCATACAAACCCTCAAACGGAGTCTTGAGATCAAGAAACCTAGTTGGACTTTTGTTCTTTAAGTAAACTGCAGTACTAATTTCTTCTTCCTGAAAACCATTGGATAGGTTCTTACCTTTCATCATGCTACGTGCACACCCCACTATAGTTTTTTTCTTTCTTTCTGCAACCAGATTCTGTTATGGAGTGTGGGGTACTAGAAACTGTTGTGTTATTCCATGATCTCTGCAGTATTTGATGAAATTCCCAAGTTTGTATTCTCCTCCTTGATCTAAGAAGAGAAATTTAATGACTTTTCATGTTTGCTTTTCAACCATATTTATAAATTCTTTAAAGTAATCGAAAGCATCACTTTTCCTTCTAAGAAAGTATACCCAAGTATACCTTGTGCAGTCATCAATACAAAACAAGAAATAGTAAGCTCCACCTAAGGACCTTGTCTGCATAGGTCCATAAATATCAGTATGCACAAGTTCAAGTATATATTTCTTTCTCATATTTAAGCTAGAGGGAAATTCATCCCCGTGCATTTTTCCAAGTGCACAGCCTTCACAATCAATATGTTCATTTCTTAAAATAGGAAGTCCATAAACCATACCTTGTTTCTACACCAGCAATAAGTCATGAAGGTTGATGTGACCAAACCATTGATGCCAACGATTCTCTATTGTCACAGTCATTGAAGTTAAAGCTTGATCTTTCGTGCTTGTAACATTCTACCTTTAAATTATGATCTATAATCATGGAGACAAAGATCAAATTATTTTTAATACCAGGGACATACATGACATTTTGGATGCGCCTGATATTATCACTTGGAAATATCACAAGAATATCTTCATACTCTTTAATCTGATAATATTCTCTGTCATATCCCAGGTAGATGTTTGCACCGTTGTTCATCTCCTTAAAATTTTCACACCAGTGTTTATTACATGTCATATGAGTGGATGCTCCAGAATTCAAAAACCAAGTTCCAGCATCATCAGTCTCAGCAGAAAAGCAACATCAAACATAGATAATTTAAGATCATGATTCATATCTTCGCCAACAAAATTCCCTATATGCCTCTTGTGTCTATGTCTGTTTTCATCATTATTCTTTTTATAATAGTCTCTAGAAATATGACCAATTCTGCCAAAATAAAAACACTTAATTCCTAAATATTTTTTAGCAGATGGCATACCTTGAAATGGATTTTTCTGAGATGGACCACCACTTTTATGTCCTCCTCCTAGTTTCCCTTTGAAGAACTTTTTCTTTACCACCAATACCAAATCTACTTTTTGAGGCTTCATATTCTTATGTCTCTCTTCTTCTTGCATCAAAATCCATATCAACTCTTCAATGGCGGGAGCTTTCTCCCTTGTTGCAAGACTTGTAATGAACATTTGATAATCATATATCATGCCATTTAAGGCAATTGTGACAAGATCAGTGTTGGATATTGTCTCCCCTATGCCGCCTAACTTGTCTCTCAGTTATTTAATCTGTGAGATGAATGCAGCAACAGATTCATTCTCTTCCATTCTAATGGAGAATCTTAGTCTTTAGAAAAAACACACGATTTTTATTTTTCATACAAATCCTTAAGTGTCACCCAAATCTCATTGGCAGTTTTATAGTCTCGGATATGAGGGATTATGTTGTCTTTTACCGACATCTTCAACAGCACCTTTGATTTATTTTCCCTCTTTTCCCAATCTTGAACTGATGCGAATGTGGCACCACCGGCTGCAATCGTCTTTGCTTCATCTCCGTTTGTAATTGTGCACACACTAGAACCCTCGAGCAATGTTTGCAACTTGAACTTCCAATTGGCGTAATTTGAACCATCAAGCTTATTTCTCTCATTAAGGTATGTCTCTAGAATGTGATTATTCATTGTGAAAAACAATTTCAACAGTGCATTTCTTTTAATTTACGAGCACCATAAGTAGCTTCGTAGATATGTAGTTTCAGATTGTAAGTTTCTTTTAGATCCATATATCGATTTTTGGAGGATCTGGTGTTGGATCAGGAGATTAGTTTCTAGATTATTTAATCTATAGATTGGACCAGTGGACCTATTATTGAATTCATGGATCTATTGATCAGACAAGCTACTGGTGGTGCTCCTAAATTAAAAGCAGGGCTTTGTTGAAATTGTTCTATCACGGTGAATAATCAAATTGCAAAGACATACCTTAATGAGAGCAATAAGATCGATGGGTAAAATTACACCAACTGGAATTTCAATTTGCAGACATTGCTTAAGGGTTCTAGCGCATGGACAATTGCAAACGGAGATGAAGCAAAGTCAATTGCAGCCAATGGGACCACAACCACATCACTTCAAGATTGGGAAAAGAGGAAACTAAAGCGAAGGTGTTGTTGAAGATGTCGGTAAAAGAAAACATAATCCCTCATACTACAAAACCACAAATAAGATTTGGGTGACACTCAAGGGTTTGTATGAAACGAAAAATACAATCGTGTGTTGTTTTTGAAGAGTAATATTCTCTCCATTAGAATGGAAGAGAATGAATTTTTTGTTTCATTCATCTCACGTATTAAATAACTAAGAGATAAGTTAGGCGACATAGGGGAGAAATTATCCAACATTGATCTCATCAAAATTACCTTAAATGGCATGACACAGGATTATCAAATGTTCATTACAGGGCTTGCAGCAAGGGATAAATCTCCCACCTTTGAAGAGTTGGCACTGGTTTTGATGCAGGAAGAAGCGAGACGTAAGAATCTAAAGTCTCATAATGCAGATCTGGCATTGGTGGCAAAGAAAAGGTTCTTCAAAGGGAATCTAGGAGGAGCACATAAAAGCGATGGTCCATCTCAGAAAAATCCATTTAAGGTTATGTAATCCGCTAAAAATGATTTAGGAATTAAGTGTTTTTGTTGTGGGAGAACTAGTCATATTTTTAGAGACTATTATAAAAAGAAGAATGATGAAAACAAACGTAGACACAAGAGGCATGCAGGGCATTTTGTTGGCGAAGATCTGAATCATGATCTTAAATTATTTGTGTCTGATGTTGCTCTTTCTACTGAGACCGATGACGTTGGAACTTGGTTTATGGATTCTGCAGCATCCACTCATATAAAATATAATAAACAAAGGTATGAAAATTTTAAGGAGACATGCAATGGTGTTATAATCTACCGTGGAGATGACAGAGCATATAAGATTAAAGGGTATGGAGATATTCCTGTGACATTTCCTAGTGGTAATATTATGTGCATCTAGAATGTCATGTATGTGCCTGGTATTAAAAAGAAATTTATCTTTGTCTCCATGATTACAGATTTGAATTTAAAGGTATAATTTTTCAAAACTACTATGTTGTAAAGGATTTTTTGGATCATCATAAGCTAGTTGCATCAGGAGTAAGATTTGGAGTCCTATAGAAGTTGAATATTACAAACATGCCACATCAAGCTTTAACTTCAATGACTATGACAATAAAGAATATTTCGCATCAAAGGTTTGGTCACATCAACCTTCATGACTTATTGCTGCTACAAAAACAAGGTATCGTTGATGGACTTCTTATTTTAAGAAATGAACATATTGATTGTGAAGGTTGTGCACTTGGGAAAATGCACAGGGATGAATTTCCCTCTAGCCTAAATAGGATAAAGAAAGATATACTTGCACTTGTGCATTTTGATATTTGTGGACCTATGCAAATAAGGTCCTTAGGTGGAGCTTACTATTTCTTGTTATTTATTGATTACTGCACAAGGTATACCTAGGTATACTTTCTTAGAAGGAAAAGTGATGCTTTTGAGTACTTTAAAGAATTTAGAAATATGGTTGAAAAGCAGGCAGTGAAAGTCATTAAAATTCTCTGCTAAGATCAAGGAGGAGAATACAGACTTGGGAATTTCATCAAATACCACAGAGATCATGGAATCACATAATAGTTTACAATACCCAACACTCCACAACAGAATGGGGTTGCAGAAAGAAAAATAAAAACTCTGGTGGAGTGTGCACATAGCGTGATGAAAGGTAAGAACTTATCCAATGGTTTTTTAGCAGAAGCAATTACTACTCCAGTTTACTTAAAGAACAGAAGTGCAACCGTAGGTGTCTTGATCTCGAGACTCCATTTCAGGCTTTGTATGGTTTTAAACCTGAAATCCATCACTTGAGAGTATTTGGTTCTAGAGATTTTGCACACATTCCTAAAGAAGATAGGAAGAAATTGGATACTAAAGCTACAAAATTTATATTTGTAGGATATTTTTCTGATTTCAAAGCATATAAGATGTTTAATCCATCTACTCACAAGGTATTTGCGAGTAGAGATGTTATATTCCATGAATAGGTTGATGAAGGGAATAAGGACAAAAGTTATGAGGAGTGGCACATGCCTTTAGTGATTGATGAGATCAATGATGAAGCCAAAGACAATCATTTACAACAACAACAACAAAAAGAGGAATCTAGTGATGTGGATACATTTATCAGTGGAAGTCCATTCAGAGGTGAGCAAGAAATCATACAAGACAGAATATAGGCAAGTTTTCTACCAAGGAAATCAGGATGACAAACTCACTTACTTGAAAGGTACAAAGATTATGATCTTATGACTAGTGTTTTAAATGTTGTTGAGCCCATGAATTATAATGAAGCAAATCAATATGATGAATGGAGGTTAATTATGAAAGAAGAGTATGAGTCCATAATAAAAAATAAAACCTGGGAATTAGTTGAACTTCCAAAAGGAAAAGATCCCATAGGTTGTAAATGGCTATATAAACCTAAGTTCAAAGCATATGGTAGTGTAGACAAGTATAAAGATAGGTTTGTGGCCAAAGGGTACTCACAGAAAAAAGGGATTGATTATGAGGAGACTTTTTCTCTTGTACATAAGTTAAGCACTATTAGGATGCTAATAGCTCTAGCTACAAAGTATCATTGGAGCTTACACCAACTAGATGTAAATTTGCTTTTCTAAATGGATATTTGAAGCAAGAAGTATATTTAACACAACCTGAAGGGTTCATTAAAAAGGGGCAAGAACACTTTGCCTGTAAATTAAAAAAGGCATTGTATGGGTTGAAATAGGCTCTCGGATCTTATTATGAGAAAATAGACTCTTTATTCTTCCAACATGGTTATAAGAGAAGTAAAAAATATCCAAATCTGTATACCACATTTGATTCAAAGGGGTAGATTGTGTTGATTTCCCTATATGTTGATGATTTCATTGTTACTGGAAATTATGATGAATTGGTTGAAGAGATTAAAGTGCATATTTCATAGGTATTTGAAATGAAGGACCTTGGAGAATTACATTCTTGTTTTGGTCATGAACACTGGAGGGATTATGGCCAGACTTTGTTACTCAAGGAAAGTATGTCAGGGAATTATTGAAGAAATTCAGAATGGATCAATGTAAAACAGCTTCAGTACCTATACAATAGAATGTTAAATTTCAAAGTGATGATGGTTCTAAAGAGGTGGATGCTACATTGTACAAACAACTGGTTGGAAGTTTGATTCATTTTATACAATAAGACCTGTCTTAGCATATTCAGTCAATGTGTTGAGTCAATTTATGACAAAACCTCTTGAAAATCAATGGGTGGCAACAAAAAGTGTCCTAAGGTATATTAAAGGAATTATAAATTTTGGCATTAAATATAGTAACCCTTTTGATGTTAAACTGATAGGTTATTCAGATTCAGATTGGGTTGGAAATTTGGACGATAGAAGATCTATAACTGGGTATGCTTTCAATATTGGGTATGGGGTCATTTCTTGGAGCAGTAAAAAGCAGAGTATCAAGTTGTATGTGCAACCACTTTTGAAGCAATTTCGTTTAGAAGACTTCTTCACAATGCAAGAGAAGAACAAAAGGATGCTATGGTGATTAAATGTGACAAACAAAGTTCAATCAAGCTCGTAAATAATATTATTTTTCATAAAAAACACAAAACATATAGATACTCAATTTCATTTTGTTAGAGAAAAGGTTCAGTCAAAAGAGATTTTTCTTGAATATTGTAACACCTATGAAAATGCAGTTGATATCTTCACTAATCCTCTTAGGAAGATCAAATTTAGATTTTTTAGGGAGATGTTAGGTGTGAAAGTGAATCCTTTCCCCATTAAGGGGGGAAGTTGAAATTAATGGAGAAAGTTTGTTTCATGGTTGTGTGTGTGTCTTAGTTTAGACTTAGTTCCTATTTTCTAGGAGATAGTTTTGATATTCCTAAAATGAATGTAATCTTATTTTTTTATGATTTTTATGATCAATGGAATAGAGCTTTATTGCTTGGGTAGTCTGCAGGTGTAGCTCATCTCACCTGTGAGCTGCTAGTTTCAAATTGTAAGTTTCTTTCTAAGAGCTGCTCTGATACCATAATAAAATATGGAAAGTCAAGTTAGAAAGAAACTTACAATCTGAAACTAGCAGCTCACAAGTGAGACAAGCTACACCTGGAGACTGCCCAAGCAATGCGACTCTATCCCATTGATCATGAAAATTAGGAATAAATAATATTACATTCAATTTAGGGAGATCTAAACTATCTCCTAGAAAATAGGAAATAAGTCTAAACTAAGACACACACACAAAAGTGAAACAAAATTTCTCCATTAATTTCAACTTTTGATGAGAAGCTCATGGGGTCTAAACTCATCCAAGAGTTGTTGAATGGTGAAGTATGTTAGTGATATTATATTACATCTTTATTATGCCTATATTTGATGGTCACTGTGAATATCTCGGCTATTTCCCCTTCTTCTTCTTTCCATAACCACCTGTGGTGCTCTATGTTTCCTCTAGCGAAAGTTATATCACCTCTCCTTTAAAAACCTCCTTATTTTCCCTAATATGAAGACCAATAAACTTTGAAATTTCTCTCTAATTTCATCTATTTTCCTAACTTGAGCACACCTCTAACCTCACCATAGGATAGAAAGGAATCTTACTTCCAAATTGAGAGATACTAGGGTAAAGAGCAATTTTTCCAATTTCGGTACCAACTACAAGATGAAGGGCACAACCAACCATCATATTTTGGCTAAGAGTACACTAATCTATGCTAATTATTTCAATAGGGATACCATACACGAATGCGGGGAAGAACCAGCCAGGTTTCCTGGCAAGGTTTTCCTTGGAACAAAATATATAATAATCTAATTTCAGATCACAACTAAATTGATTTATGAAATTTTCGAGATAATATAGAAATGAAGATTCTAGATTATTAGAGCTTCAAGAACATGTTCTAGAATGTGTGGCTTTCCAATGTAAGGGTGAGTTGGAGCTAAGTAGGAGTCATTGTCTTTGAACTAGGTTGTTGTGCTTATCGAGTCTATCGATCCCATTTTATAAAATGGGACTTTATCATGTATTCAGTGCATGTGAGATTGAATTAATAATAAAATTTTCCCTTCAGACAGTTTTGGAATCTATGTGTTGTCTTTATTGTTATTTTGGTATCAGATCTTACTATAATCTCAGTTGATACACTTGTTATGTTTGTCATTTACCTTTATTCTCCTGTAAAATCTCCTAAAGTGATATGTCTCTTTGAACTGTCTTGTCCTCTACCTACGCTCCACGTTTCTCCCAAGCCAACAATATGTGCTACAAACTTAAAAATTTGGTATGTTTTATTTGACAATTTAAATTTATCCCTGCTTATCCAAAAGGGTTCTCATTCCATGTAAAAAGAGAAGGAAACGATAAAAATAACTCAATAAGGTTCTAAATACATCATTGGGCTTACTAGTAGTAAAGGTGGATGCAACAATCAAACCCACAACAATTAAACTAGGGAATTGTGCATCTTCAAACATAGGTGCATCTCAAAGAGAAATTATGGGTTAGTGAAAAGGCAGGGAGGGACTCAGGGGATGAATAATATAAGGTGGTGATATCAATGGGGGTGACATAATCAGTAAGCAAAATATGTGTGGTGCTATCGGTGAGATCTCACCAAACAAGTCGATGATGGAATTGCCAAAAAATTTGATGGCCACAATTCACAAAACACAAAAGGAATTGAAAACCCACAAACCCTCATGAAATTTTCATGTGTTGATTGCAACTGAGGTCACATGATCAAATACCAATTTTTATCTCAACAGGGGATCGATGTGGAGCAATAACCCCTTTTCCAGAGGTTGTCGCGGCCCATAATAGTTATTTGCATAGTATCTTCTTTCATGTGAAGTTTTTTGGATTTTATTAAAGGAACATTTTTAGTTGTATTTTCTAGTGGTTGCAACGACTGGTTGTGAAATTTTGGCAATAGGTTTGCATAAATTACACATTTTGCAACAATGAGCATACATTTTAATTTTTGTCGGGTCCAAACAGAAAAAGAAGAGGAGCAACATAGCAAAAGGGTGGTGGGTAAAGAAGTAAAGAAACATTTGCTTGAATTTTTGTGTATTACAAAGAAATATGTGATCTAGTAAATTTAATGTGTGTGCATCATCTAATATTTAAAAATATGTGCAATCTAGCATACTTTGATTCAGATCTAGTGCATTCTCTTTGGTTGGGGACATTTTAATTTGATATTTTGTTATTAAAAAATGGTGGATCCATCAACGAATTCATATCTAAATGAGTCCACAAATCTAGATGGAGAAAATAACACATACTGGAAGTTTAAGATGCAAATGTTAATGGAACGCTACTATATTTGGTCAATAGCATCTGGAGCTTAAACCAAACTAGCAACACCAACAAACTTATATTAGGATTGGGAGCACAGAGAGACAAAGGCAAAGGTACTCTTGAGAATGTCCATAAAGGACAACATTATTCCATACATCAGGGATTGCGATACATCTCAAGAAACCTAGGAAACACTCAAAAGGTTGTAATAAAATTCTAATACAAATCGTGTGTTATTTTTAAAGAAGAGGTTTTTCTCAATCATGATGGAGGTAAAAGAAACAATTAGTGACTTTCTTTCTAGAATCAATGAAATTTATGATAAGGTTGGTGTTATTGGTGAAAAGATTTCTAGTAGTGATTTAGTAAAAATTACATTAAATGGGATGTTGGATGATTGTCATATGTTCATCACTGGACTTTTTGCTAGGGAAAAGGCTCCTACATTTGATGAATTGAAATGTATTCTCCTAAAAGAGGAAGAAAGAAGGAAGAATCTCAATAGTAGATCTTAAGGTTCAAATTCAGTGTTGGTAGCCTGAGGGAAGCCACCATATAAAGGAAAACCATAGGACAAGAAGAAAGGAGGCAAGTCACAATCAAAACTGCATCAAGATACAACACCACCAATGACAAATACTTATATGAAGAGGAATGGTGGATGCTTCTACTATGTTAATCTTGGAATTTTTTCTAAATATTGCAATAAAAAGAAATTTGATGAGTCCAAACATAGAAGGCATTCGGGAAATTTTGTTGATGAGGAAGCCTCAGTTAGTGATAGTCTCAAAAATCTCAAATTATTCATTTCTGATGCCATTTTATGAGCATAGATTGATGATGCTAATGCATGGTCTATTGACTCTCGTGCTTCACTTCATATGACATGCAAAAAGGAATGGTTTGATAAATATCATGAAAACAATAATGGTATTCACATCTATGTATGAGATTATAGATCTCATGAAATTAAGGGTTATGCCGATGTATGTGTAACTTTAATTAATGGCCATGTGAGACAAATACCATTTGTGATGTATGTTCCTTGAATCAAGAAAAATATAATCTCAGTGTCCACCATTGCAGATTAGAATCTCAAAGTTGAATTCTTTAAGCAACATTGTATTCTGAAGGATATACATAATAACTACAACATCATAGTAGGAGTATGAGTTAAAAGACTATACAAGCTTGATGTTGGTAGGAAATATCATCAAGCAATGGAATTCACAACCAAGAAAACATAGGAGCTATGGAATCAAAGGTATGGTCATCCCAATCATGATTGATCCGGATTTATGCAGGAACGCAACAGAATACAGAAATAACCATAAACATAGAAATACAGCGGAAATAAGGCTTCATTTCATTCATATCAAATCACAAAAATATGCTTACAAACATGATGGAAATAAAATAGCTAGGGTGCTGGTAGCGAATCTCTGAGAAGAGATGTGGCGACTACAAACCTCTGAACTATGTTACAATGATGCTCGAGGGCCTATATATTATGGAGAAACAATGGAGAACTCTAAACGTCCAAAAACCTAACCCTAGGAGATGAAGCGCCAAAACTATGGGCCTCGTTTGGGTAAATTGGTGTTTCAACTTCTCGGGGACGTAACTTCGGCATACTATCTCCGTTTGGGGCTTCAAACAGCTCCGGAAGTTCAGGACCCGAAAAACTGCTAAAAATAGCGAGTTGTGAAAAAAACTGAAAGAGACAATGGTGGGGCCCCAAGTGGAATAGGAGGGTGGCCACCAATATCCACCTGGATCAATAATGATCTTGTTTTACTTCAAAGAAAGGAATGGTGGAAGGTCTTACAAATTCTAAGAATGAATATGTTGCATGTGAAGGATGTGAATTAGGAAAACAACATAGGGAAGAGTTTCATACAATAACATAAAATAGAAAGAGGGAAATTCTTGAGCTAATCCATATTGATATGTGCAGTCCCATGCAAAATTCATTGGGTGTAGCTTCAAATTCCTTATCTTCAGTGATGGTAAAACTAGATACACGTGGGTCTACTCTAATAGAAGAAAAAGTGGTGTATTTTAATACTTTAAAGAACTTAAAAATATGGTTGAAGAGAAAATAGGGAAATACATCAAGATCCTTAGGTCAAATCAAGGGGGAAAATACACATTGGGGGCATTCATCAATTATTTCAAAAACCATGGAATTAAACAATAGTTTATAATGCCACTCCTCAACAAAATGGTGTAGCAAAAAGGAAAAATAGAACATTGGTTGAATGTGCTTGAAGCATGATAAAAGGTAAACAATTGTCTAATGGTTTTTTGGCTAACCAATTAACATTATTGTATATTTGAAAAGCAGAAGTCCTACAAAGAATTTAGAGCACAAAATACCTTATGAAGCATTTCGTGGCTATAAACTAGTACTGAGTCATTTGAGAAACTTTGGAAGCACAACATTTTCTCGTGTTCCTAAAGAAGATGGGAGAAATATTGTTGCCAATGCATATTTATTGATTATTTTTCTGATTATAAAATGTATTATCCAATGAATCACAAATTCTTTGCAACCATAGATGTAATATTTCATGAATGTACAAACATTATTCCAAAAGAGAGAGAGAACAATGTATGCAAATTACCTTAATACAACAAAGTAGAAAAAGAGAAAGAACAATAGGTTGATGTTGAAGAATAAGGTAGCTTTGAAGCTATTAGCACACCAAGAGGAATTGGAGCAACTCAAAAAAGCAATGAGCCATTACGAAGATCAACAAGGCAAATTTAGACCAATTATTTATAAGGATTATGATGCATTAATGATTAAAGTCGTGAATATGGTTGAGCCTTCAAATTACGAGCAAGCCAAAGACCACAGAGAATGGATAGATGCCATGAAAGAAGAATATGATTCTATTATGAAAAATAATAAATGTGAGTTGATAGAATTTCCCAAGGATAAAGTTCCCAGAGGCTCAAAATAGTTGTTCAAAACTAAATTTAATGTTGATGGAACTATTGATAAATATAAAGTTAGACTGGTAGCAAAGGGCTATTCACAGAAAAAAGGGATAGATTATGAAGAAACTTTTGCACATGTAGTTAAAATGAATACAATTAGATTGATGATTGCATTGGCTAATAAGCATAATTGGAAGCTAAATCAGTTAGATGTCAAGTCAACATTTTTTAATGGAGAATTAAAGGAAGAAGTCTATCTTGTTTAGTTATAAGGTTTTGTAAAGCAAGGACAAAAACATCTTGTTTGCGGGTAAAGAAAGTATTACATGAAATCAAATAGGCACCCAAGTTTTAGTATGTGAAGATTGATAAATAATTCTCTCAACAAGGTTTTACTAAAAGTAAAGGAGATCCAAATATTTATATCAAGAGGGATGCAAATGACATATTGTTTTGATTTATGTATATGTTGATGATCTTATCATAGTAGGAAATGCTACCAGGTCAATTGAAAAGATCAGAAGTTAATTGTCACAATAATTTGAAATGAAGGATCTTCGAAAGTTGCATTAATGTTTAGGTTTTGAAATTTGGAGAGATAAGGGTAGAACCTTGGTGACATAAAGTAAATATACACGAGAATTAATCAGAAGATTCAATATGAATGAATGTAAAGCAATATCTACACCATTGGAATAAAATGTTCAACTTAACAATTATGATGAAACAAAAAAAAGTGAATGACACATTGTATAGACATTTGGTGAGCAGTCTGAATTGCTTAATTACAACTAGATCATATATTGCATATTTAATCAACACACTTAGTCAATTCATGGCTAAACCACACCAAAGTCACTAGAAAGCAACCAAGAGAGTGTTTCACTATTTGAAGGACACTGAAATTTTTGGTATTTAATATATACCAATTATTTTAATGTTGAGTTGACAATTTATTCAAATTTTGGTTGGGTAGGAGATCCAAATAACAGGAAATCCACCTCTAGTGATGCATTCTACATTGGAACTAGAATTGTGTCGTGGAGTATTAAGAAACAACTAATTGTTTATTTGTCTTCCACTAAAGCTGAGTACAAGGCCTTATGTAATACAACCTATGATGCAATCTCGCTAAGAAGAATTATTGAAGAAATGGGAGAAAAATAGGAAGGACCAACAATCATTAAATGTGGCAATCAAAGCTCTATCAAACTCACGAACAACCTCATCTATCATGTTAAATCAAAACATATTGAAACACAATATCATTTTGTACAAGAAAAAATGTACTCAAAGGAAATCGATTTGATCTATTGTAATACAAATGATAATGCGGTAGACATCTTTACTAAGCCTCTAAGAAAATACAAGTTTATATTATGTAGAGACAAGTTAGGTGTGGTAAATAATTCATTTCTGCATCAAAGGGGGAGTGCTAGAGATAACATAGAAATGAAGATTCTAGATTGTTAGAGTTTAAAGGTCACATTCTAGAATGTGTGGTTTTCCAATGTAAAAGTGAGTTGGAGGTAAGCAAACCTCATTATCTTTCTAGATTGTTGTGCTTATTGAGTCTATCGATCCCATTGCTATAAAATGGGACTCTATCATGCATTCGGTGTGTGAGAGAGATTGAATTAATAAGAACATGCTCTTTTAGGAGAATTTTAGGATTTTTGTATTGTCTTTTTATTCTTATTTTGAAAACACGTTTGTTTGTGAGATAAGAAATTCCTTCCTCCTAATTATTTGATTACTTAATCTCTAAATAAATATTAAGAAACTTTTTTTTTTTTAATCATTGAGCCGAAAGACTCATTCTACACCCCATATTATTGTGTAAGGATGTTAGTCCATCATCAAAATTGAAATTTTACTCATATCAGTCCAAATAAAAAAAATAAAATTAAAATTAAATAACTGTACAAAACATTTAAATAATGTTAGCTTATAAAAAAATAAACTCCACTCATATTAAATATGTATTAAAAATATATCTATAATGATTATATTGTCTAAGACACATATAAAATAACAATTAATTATCAATTATATTATATCACAATTAATCATCAATTATATTATATAAAAGTGATGAGAATAAAAAAATAAAAATAATAAAAATAAATATGATAACAAATGCATTTGAGTGACTCATATCATGGTTAAGCAAAATCATGAGGAAAAAAATATATATTATATTTAGAAAAATGGCTTTGTTACTTAAATAGGAAAATGATAATTTCTTTAATTAGTTAAGTAATTACAGATTACGGGGGAGAACTCGTAAAAAGCTAATGATTAGGAGATCACGTGAAAAGTTACGTGAATATTAGAAGTTTCGTGATAGGCCTCATAATAATTTGCTTAAATTATTAGAAATTTCGTGAGGGGTCTCATTAAAAAAAAACGATAATTGTATCATTTTATCTTTATTAATATTTTTTGGAGAGTGGTTAATTATGTTATTTGTTTATTTATTATTATTATTTTTTAAATAAGTGATTTGAGTATGTTGGAATATTAAATCAATTAATTCTCATTATAATTAAAAATATATTTAATTTTTTATTTGTTTTAAAAAAGAAAATTAGTTGTTTTTTTTTTTTTAAAGATATATTTGTCTATATAACAATATTTAGTAAAACATGATGGGAATAATAAAGATTGTTTTTTAAATAGGTGATTTGAGTATGTTTGACTATTAAATCAATTAATTCTCATTATAATTAAAAATATATTTAATTTTTTTATTTCTTTTAAAAAAGAAAATTAGTTTTTTATATTATAGATATATTTCTCTATATAATAATATTTATTAAAACATGATGTGAATAATAAAGGCTTCTCTATATTATTACATGCTATAATTTTTTTAATATTAATATTTTAATTTTAATAATATTTAATTATCAATGTTAATTATTCTAATATTTCAATTTAGATAGTTATAACATATTATTTTAATATTAATAATTTAACCGTTTTAATTATAATAATTTCACTATTTCCATTCTAATTATTTTAAGTTATAATTTAATAATTATTAATTATTATTTCATATATTTCTTTAAAACAACTTATTTATAAAAAAAAATTATTGATTATAATTCCAACACATTTCTCTCATATTACTTTAATATTTTAGTTATAATATTAATATTTTAATTTTAATAGGTATAAATATTAATTATTTTATATTTTATTTTAATAGTTATTATTATAATTATAATCATTGTTATTTTTCGAGAAGGTTGGAGCACGAGGGGTGTTATTAAACCTTGAAGAAAAGACTGAAACAAAATTTGCATGGGGTCTCAGCAAAGCCACGAACAAACAAGTTGAAGCGTTATCTCTCTTTCAAGGATTGAAAATTGGCATTTCCAGAAGTGTCGAGAATTTGACTATTGTTGGTGATTTGCTGGTAATAATCCAAAAATGCATGAATATTTCCAATCATGAGCACCTCTTGGATTCTAAAACCTCCCCAATTATTCTAAGGATAATGTATTTACTTAGGAAAATTGAAAAAATATTTTTTTCATATTAAACGAGCCAACAACTTCGTGGTGGACGCTCAAGCCAATATCAGGGTTGAGTTAGAGCAAGGGATCATTATAATCAACCATGTTCAGGATACATGTAACATCCCATAATGTAGATTCAAAATACAAATTCCGTGGAGTATAGTTGGCGTACTGTAGAACCGATTATGGTGCGTGCATTTAAGGCTGAGTGCATCCCGATGAGGCTTCATAGAGCTTTGGAAGGCGAGAAGGGTGGTTGGAAGTTATTAAACAGGTGGGATCAGTACAGAAGGGTGGCCATGTTCCATGACAAGTGGATGTTCGGCCCTTGGTCACTCACCTAGTTATTTAATATGCACTCATTTGAAGGTTGGGCTAGTACCATTACGCTTCGAGACAAGCAGGTTTTGGCAGGGGAAATGGAAGGAAGTGGCGTCAATTCATTTTAGGGACGACATCCATTTATGGTCGATAAGAAAGGGAGAAATGCCGTGAATGATCATGATTTTATATATAGCGGTTGGCAGAGGAAAATCATCCATAAAATTTCCTTGGTACAGGGGAGAATTGCCAAGAAGATGGCATCGACAAGTAATGGTAGTGGTAGTGATGCAGCGGAATCAAGACTCAACAGGAGCATTGGGGATATTGTGGATAGTTCCTATAGGCAAGTTACCAAGGAAAAATTGCCAAAAAAGTCAACCAAAAATATGATTGTTGTTTACTCTCAGTGGTCTGATCTCGGGAAGGACATGCAACTGCTCCAGAAATCCATGGAGCTTTTGACCACTGTCGTTATGAACCTACGACATAATGTTGAGAATATTGAATTCAATGTGGAGACTGCCACTGTGGGTGTGCTAAAAGAAGTCTTCGGTTGTGGGGAATCTGCTCATTCCATCGAAGGTAATGTTGGTGCAGTTGGTCGTGACCTGGCGTCTAAGTTTAAGGTTGGTGATCGAGAGAAGCTGGCCTTGCCTCTTGATGAGGAGGCGAGATATGATGATCCTGGTAGTTGTAGTTAGCTGCTTTCATCCTTTTTAAATATGTTTTGTCAAGTAGTAGTAATCTTTGGAGTTTTTGGGACAGTCTATAGCACAAAGTATGTGTGAAAGTAATGTTGGTAGTAATTAGGTCTCTATGCTGGTTTTTTTGTTGAAAAAATATGAGTCTATGTGCTCTCTCTCTGTAAGGGACCTGGCCCATTTCTAGTTTTATTAATGAAAAATGCTACCCGTTCTTTAAAAAAAAAAAAATTATTATTTTGATTTATAAGTAATAATAATTACTTTTTACTAACACTTTTTTTTTTTTTTTTTGGTATTAAAGTTCGGTCATTCGTTACTTAAATATGCCATTACAAAAGAGATTTCCTTGTGCTATTGGTCTACCCAAAGGGAAAACAACCCAGTAGCACAAGTTCAAAGTCTTGAGGTTACATTGCCCCCGTTTATCCATGTCATTTAACAAAATAAATATATTACAAAAGTTTCCAAAGGATGTTAAGAGACAACAAGCACACAAGGCTTCCTGTTTTACATAACAAAATCTAAATTAACTAGAGGTATATATAGTATCAAATAGAGACAAGACATGAGCATGGGTGGATTAAATGGGTCGCTATTGAAGGACATGGATAGGCAGAACCAAGCGAAATAGGAGTAGGGCCAATGGGCCACGGATTACCTACAACCATGCATCCTGAGTGACCTGTGGAGACCAACCTGATCCCAAATAATGAAACCATGAGCTGCAAAGATGTGAGGCGAATATTTGAGCCACGAGCCTTGATTCCACGAGCCCTGGCACCACGAGCCTCAAGCCATGAACTTTGAATCCTTGAGCCACTGAAAACTCCCAACAAGATACCTTGTAACGCCACCCATTCAAGTGAAGCATTGATTGATTGCCATGACATAATAAAGGTAGATCCCAAATTTGGCTGACATTGAAATATTCACCCCTATTACTCTGCAACCTAGAAAAAAACAACTGAAAAACTAAGGAACAGAACTATGGACCCTTTAAATTCCACCATCTCAGGATTGTGGAACACTGCAGAGAAATTGACCATGAAGTTTTGACCAGAGTCGCGCGTGAAGGCACAAATGAGAGGAGAACCCTTAAAAGTAGTGTATGAATTTAGATTATGTAGGAAAGATGAGTTTATAGATATATTATCAATGTGAAATGAGCAGGCCAACCTGAAGCCCATAGAAACCAAGAGAATATAGGTGGAGAAAGAGGACCCGCCGACCAGTGCGCAAAGCAACACCAATTCTTTGAGCCTAAGAAAACCAGTAAAAACCCATAGATGGGCATGTTATCACTAAGTTGGTACATATGGGCTGCTCCACCAGTCAAGCTAGAGTAACTCTTTCAAACCTAATTCTAGCTGAAAATTATCCTTTTCAACCTGAGAGGGCTCTCTCAAAGATAAATATGATTTTATGCAAATGAAGTTCAACAAATGGCTAAATCTAAAATAGTGTTTTAAGTTTGTTTGTACGCAAGTGAAAGATGTGGAGAAATCACTACCATTGGGCATATGGAGTCAGTGTAAAGAAACTCAATGACATGGGAACTCTTCTCATGCATATAGATGTTCTGATGAAAAGATAACATACACAAATACACAACAGTCTAATGTTTGAAGGAAGTTAGAGCATGATATACATGAATTCTAAGTAATCAAACATCATAATACTAAAGATAAAATTGCAGAATACATAAGACAAATATTCATGAAAACATCAATGAAGCTTAGGTGAAGAAAAGCTAATTACCACTGTATATTACTAATAAGAAGTTTTTACAATAGTATTGTAATCAACATCAATCAACCCTTTCTAACTCTAAAACTCAACCATTTATAGAGTGGGGACTCATACAAACAATTTTCCACCTTGCTAGCTTCAAATTCCCACCTCAAAGACCTATTTCAAATAGGACTACATCACTTGGAGACTTCCTAGGGATATTTCTGTTTTGCAGAGTTTGAATACAAAAAGGAGTCTACTTTCATTAATAACTCAACAAATCCATTTAATAACCTTTATCAATTGAAACCAACTATTGTTTTGAGTGTACTCGAGTGTTGATGTGTCATTATGCCACGTGGATGCTGAGCTATAACTCCTCCAAGTCGAATTTTACATTTTTTTAATAAATTTGGTTAGTGAAAATTCTGAAAAATAGGCCTCAAAGATGAGTGCACAATTTCCAAACTGTGATGGATTTGTATAAACTGAGAGATGTTTTTGTAGATGGGCTTGTGTTGAAGAAAAACCTCCTTCATATTTCCAAAATGATTTTTCATTTGGTCAAAAATCAAAGTTGAAGTTGACTGCTAAAATATTCATGTACAGGAAAGTTCAGGAGAGTTCGTAGCATTTTCATTTCACCAATTTCTGCACCCTTTATGAATTTTTTGATCATTGAAGGGTCTTCCTTGGGTCTAATAAGATAAATCCATGCCTCTAGCACCCTCTGCCATGTATTTTTTTAAGGAGTTTTAGCTTAAGGAAACCTACAGCGAGTTCACAGTGAAAACTCAGCCTCAAGCCCCGAGTACGCTACGAACTCACCTAGTTTGGCAGATTTTTTTGTAATTTCTTTTTCTTTGCCCAAATATCATCTTTGCAACCTGCATATGTCTTGTGATGATAGATTAAGACAAAAAGTGACCAAAAATGTGTGGCTTACCATGTTTAACATTAACATCTTGCATAATCACTTTAAGACCCTTTCTCTTCAATTCAGTGTGTAGCATCTCTATCAAACCAAACTGACATGCTGAGGTGTTGACCATTGATATACTAGAGTTAAGACCTTGAAAGACTTCAATTTGACATGGTGAGCTTTCCAATTGATGAGTTGGCATGCTTTGTTTCCTTGAAGAGTTGTCATACACATCAAGTTTGACAGTTTAGTTGCCCCCTTAAACATGTAGAAATTATATAACTTATGTGTTATATATCCAAGATTCTCCTCATCACACACTATTTTAACTTCATGCACAGTACAAAATCTATTCCACCATTGATCATCACATGCGGAAATTAAATCAATTGCAATGCACACATGAAACCATAAAAATTCACACACATTAACATAGTTGTTTTAACGGGAAAACTGAAAGCTAAAAACCCCAACTATTTGTATATAATATATGTCATAGAATCATGTAACAATCCTCATATAAAGCTGATCTTATCAAGCTCTAAGTACAATACAATCGCTACACACTAATCGAGGCCCCGATCTAGCAAATCCATGCATAATCTTTGCCACACGATAGCACCGCACTCTCTGTGATCCTGTGAAGAATGGCTGCGAATAGACTTGAATTCAGCCACGACCTTGCTCACGCAATCCTCATTGGCATCTCCATTGAGTGTTGCATGCAATCAATGCATCACTATAGTCACAACTGATAGTCACACTTGCTCTTTCACCTACCTCTCCACTGGTCTCCACTGAAACTGCCATGCACTGTAGTTAACTGATGTATTCTTCAGTTTATTAATGAGTTATTATTAAGTGAATTAATTAACTAATTAATTCACACCACTCTCACTAGTGTATCAATCAGTTAGACTAGATACAACTAGCTCAACTGAGTCTAACTGAGTTAAACTGAATACAACTCCACCAACTACTTCTATAACTCCACCAAACTCTGTCACATGAGTTCTAATTGAAGTCCTCATGCATTAGCTCCAGTAAACCCTCAGGAATAGCGTAATTCCTTCTGTCAGCTGCTATGCCACATCTGTGCACTTAACTGAAGTGCTCCAAGAGAATAAGATAATGTTTAGAGTCCAAATATTATTAAGAGCTAATAATATTCGACATATCTATTTTTGGACTGGCAATCTAAAAATAGATTCCGCCCAATATGTCTAAAAATAGAAGTCCATCTATTTTTCCAACTTGACCAACCATCCACAAATAGCATCCTGAAACTCATAGAATATGATCGACATGTCTAAAAATAGACATAGTCTAAAAATAGACTTTGCGCCAAAAATAGCCTGCGGGCCCACTTAGTGAAGGCGACTCTTTTCACTAAGCTCATCATCTTGTTGAATCTCAACACTCTCTCTCAACAAGATAGGTATTATCTTCCACCTTGATCCTGTCTTTATGGTATTCGAATTTTCTCCTGGTGAGCGCCTTCATCAGAATATCTGCATCCTGATCCTCCGTAGGAATGTAAGAAAGCAACATGATCTTCTGCTGCACACAATCTCTGATATGATGGTACCGATGTCAATATGTTTATATATATATCATGAAATATTGGATTAACCGAGATTTTAATGCAACTCTGATTATCACAATATATCACAGTAGGATCCAAGTGTGAACCGAACAACCCGACCAGGATCTTCCTCATCCATATAGCCTCGCATGCAACCAAACTTGTTGCCATGTACTCGACCTCTGCTAAACTGAGTGCCACGAATCTCTGTTTCCTGTTGTACCAAGAAACTGTTGTAGACCTGATGTTGAAAATCCCACCAGATGTGCTCTTTCTGTCCGTTGGGCTCCCTGCCCAATCTGCATCCGTGAAGCCATGTAAATTCACCTCATCCGACTGTTTGTACCACAATCCATATCCCGATGTGCCCCTGAGATACCTCAGGACATGCTTGCCTGCCTTCCAAAAGAGCTTGGTAGGCTTAACCATAGCTTGTGAAAGCTGGTTAACAGCATAGCATATGTCCGATCGTGTATTGACTAGATACATGAGCGAACCAACCAACTGTCGATAATCAGTGGCATCCACTACCTTTGTCGATGTAGCATCCTCTTTCCTCCAACCACCAGGAAGAGGAGTGTCGATAGGTTTGCAGCCTTGCATGTTGAACTTCTCCAGTATCTCCCGGACATACTTGCCTTGAGACACAAACATTCCATCATTCCGCTGCCAAATTTCCAATCCCAGGAAATAATGAAGGAGGCCCAAGTCCTTCATCTCAAACTCCTTTGCAATATCTGCCTTGCATGAGTGTATCAACAGTTCATCACCTGTTAGTCTCAAATCATCTACATAAAGTAAAATTATCAACAACTTACCCTCCACCACAATCTGGTATAGGTTCGGATCCGCCACACTCTTGGCAAAACCAAGTTCGATGAAATAATTGTCTATCCATGTGTACCAAGCACGAGGTGCTTGTTTCAGCCCATACAGCGCTCTTTTGAGCCTACACACATGCGACTCGCTGCTGAATATTTCGAAACCTTCAGGTTGTTCTATGTACACCTCCTCCTCAATGACTCCGTTGAGGAACGCAGTCTTCACATCCATCTGATGAATGTGCCAACCCATCTGCACTAAGAGAGCAAGGATGGTCCATATGGAAGAATACCTTCCGACAAGTGCAAAGGTTTTTTCATAGTCGATCCCCTCAATCTGTGAGAAGCCCCGAGAAACAAATCTTTCCTTGTACTTTTCGACGCTCCCGTCAGCAGCTTGCTTCACTTTGTAGATCCATCTCGAACCTACCACTGATTTCCCTTCTAGCCTTGGGACAATCTCCCATGCATTGTTTCTGACAATCGAATCATACTCTTCCACCATGGCATCTACCCATGTGGGATTTTTGGCTGAATAAATCGATCTTGCGGACAAGATCGATCTCCCTAGTATCAAAATATAGTCTAGCAACAAACAGGAAATTAAATCTATCTTTATCTAGATATATCACGATTTATAAGTAAATGCTACAAAGGTGTTACGATCCTACCTTGATCCAACGCTTATTTGTAATAGTCTTCCTTTAGTCGCCCGAAAGAGTTATCTTCGAAGATCTGCAATCACAAACAAAAAAACATCAAATAGCACCTACATAGCATATATTCATAAATCATATCTATTATGGTGATCAAGGAATCCATAAAATAAACAATCAAATGACAGCTTATTGAGAAAAACAAACTTATTTATATTAACTTTGAAATAGTAGAAGAACCTTACAACCTTTTCAGCCTTGATGTTGAACACTTCCTGGGGTCCAAAGTAGGAATTTCCTTTACTCCGACAAGCCTTGCACTCTTCCAACCGAGATACATACAAGTATGTAATCTTTCCTCATAAAATCTCAGCTAAAGGAGTCTAATTTCCAACAGCACTTTACCTCAAATAACACTAAAGCTTGAACTCCCATTGAGGCTGCCCAATGCCTCTTTTTATAGTGCAAAAGAGGAGGTTAAAGTTCCAATTATGAAGGGATAAAATCCTCCTTCAAAGGGATAAGCTCCTCACATCAAGGGGTTAGCTCCTTAAGGCATGGGATACATGAACCTGAAAAGAACGGATTTGCCCCCGCAATATTCCTTCCAGAAGCTTCTAGAAATGACTGAAAGTGAGCTTTTTTAGTTTACTTGCGCCCTTTTACTCTTTTACAGGGGTCTGCACCCTTAACACAGAGAAATTGCGGTCAGGTACGCAGGAGACATGACCATTAGGTGTGGGACCGCAGGTAAGACAAAGAGAAAGTGCAATACAAGAGTTTTAGAGACTTTTGAAAGCTTTTCTCTTATTTTTAAGGCTTGACATGAGGAACCGATTTTTTAAGACTTGCAAAGGAGGAAAGTATGAGTGATAATGAGCTCATACATATAGCAAAATGTCAAGATGAAAATTTTCAGTGCAACAGATTGTCCCCTAAAGTGTGAAGTCTGTAATAGAAGAAGATAGAGTCTGTCATATATGAAGAGTGAAGTACTTTATCACTTCAAGGATCATCCTGTGGACACCCCAGTCGGAACCTGTAAAAAAATTCAATGCAAAATATATATATATGTAGACATATCATCGATGAGGTAGGCATTCCCATACTCAGATCAAAACTAACTAGAAAACTGACTTACATTGTTCTGATACAGGAATGATTTTCAAAACATCAACAGTATAGACTTGTGCAGACACAGTATGGACGCAACCATCTATTTATGAATAGTCCACTGTATAATGAATAAAAATTCCTCGCAGCCTGGATGGTAGAAACTAGATCCTGGGTCTTGATTTCCGCTTCTCGAACTAGTACGATTCTATCCATGTGAATGAATGTGTCAAAGTCGAACATGGTAGAAACCACTTGATTACCAGTCAGTAATGTGAACTGTTAACAAGTGTGAGTAACCACCATTAATGTCAATGGCCCTCAAAGTACTCAGTACAATCCATGAAATGTGAATGAATGAGCTGAAGTCGAACATGTCACGGAATCATTCGATCGAAGGTCAATGATGAAACCTGTCGTCGAAGGCGAGAAACCTACCATTGAGGCATGCAGATTTCAAGGTACTGATAATTTCTAGATCGACTTCCTAGATAATGAGCTGTCATCGATAGAAAGTGATCCGTCATAGGCAAGCCACAACACGAAATCACAGATCAAGTTTTGAAGAAATATATTGGCAAGGAATGACTTAGGGATGGTCAAAATGGAAGAAAAATATTTTGCAGATGAATGGTTTGTTTAAACTATCCTCTTGAACACATAACGACACTGCAGATGACTTGGTGACAATTGACCCAAAGCTAATATCCAGAAACCGACTGAAGACTTCCAATATGGTTTGATTAGCTGTTAGGCAAAGGATTTTCCCAACCCATGTGAACAAAAGTTTCGTGTTCAAGAGTGGTTAACGGTTTTCTGAAAATCAAAATGTAACAAACAGGTTCGTTTTTCTCTCTTTTCCCCCACCATTTCTGGCAATCACCTCTTTATTTTTGACAAGCTTGAGGAGGATAATATTTTCTTGTATATAAGTTCATCCTTCGGATGAGTCCAACTTAGTTTAAAATTCGAACCCTAAGAAGGAGTGGTTCATTCCTGCTTAAAATTGAACAGGTCCTTTATTGTTAAATTCTAACGAGTCTACTATAGGAGAAACTTGGTGTTTTTCAATTTTAGGGAGTCAGAAGAAAAAACTTAAGAAAACTCCATGGGTGTACTTTTTCGTAAATTTAGTCTCTCGAGCCCAAAAAAGGATAAAATAATGCGGGAGAGAACTCTATTGACCATAATTAGTCAATGTATACATTTTTCGTAAATAGTCCATTTCAGTCTGTAAAAGGGGTAAACTTATACTGAAAGGACGATCATTCATTTATTTTAATGAGTTCGAATAATCAAGTGCTCGGTCATCTTTTCAATTTTCGAGAGTCTGAAAAGGGCTTAAAAGAGGACTCCAAGGTTTCGCTTTTTCGTAAATTTTTGAAAGAGTCCAAAAAAGTGATAAAAGTATGCTCTTCGTCGAAAAATGATCAATTTTCCCGAAAAATCCAATTTTCTACACAAAAACTCGAAACATTACACATACTTTTTTAAGATAAATAAAAATGTTTTCAAAAATTACCTTTTTAAAGTGAAAAATAAACAAATTAAAAATTCATTTATCTGAAAAAACTTATAAAAATGACTTTTCTAACTTCATTTTTACCATTTGAGTTCGGAGTGAGAAGTGAGAGCTTTTGGGTAAAAAGCTCCTGTGAAGATTCTGGAAAATCCATCCATCGAAATCGAAAACCGTCAACTCCAGGTAATCCACGTCCTCCTTAACTTTCATTCCATCCGTTTACATTTTTTTTTTTAGCCTTTAAATTTCATTTTTTAAGGAAAAATAGGTTTAAAAAATCGCTTGCGGGGGTCCGCAGGTGCAATACGCGGGTCCTTTGGACCCCAAATTTTTTCTACAAACAAAAAAAGTCATGGGTTTGCACCTATTGCACAACACCTGTGCGTACCTACGCACTGTGTGTGAGCAAAGGGTGTGGACCCCGTGCAATGAAATTTAAAACTTAAATTTTTCAATTTTCACCCAAAAATTTTCAAACAAGTTTGTTCTAATATGTCTCTTTGTGTATTGTAGGACATTCAAAATGATTACTTGGCGAGAACGTGAGCACGAGGATGTAGATGACACCGCAATGAATCATATGCCCACACTACAGGCATTGAGAGCATGCAGATTGTACAAGTTCTGGGCCATACAGGGCATGAGGGCCCAAGTAGACCTCCTGACATGGCTGGTAAACAAATGGGACACTCAGGACAATTTTTTTGTGATAGGTGGCCACCGGCTCGAAATTGAGCCAGAGGATTTTTTTTTTTTTGATTGGTTTGCTCAAGTGGGGTGAATAAATATCTCTGTTTGGGACTAGGCCAAGTGGCCAGTCTGTCGCTAGTCTTCGACTAGAGTTTTGAGATGATCGAGCAGACCCCAAGGATAAACGGATTGATATTAAAACTATCATCTGACCTGAGCTCAAATTTATTGCATTCACTGTTACTAAAATGTGCGGGAGTGCAGCATTGCATGTGGCTACTGGGTCCCAGATGCGGATTGAAGTAGATTGTTTCTGAGGCACCATATTCAACTAGTGCGAAGTAATATTGGCCAACGTGAAAGGCCGACTAACCAGAGAAAAAAATGGAAAGTTAAACAACTTTGGTTATGGATCCATTGTGGTTACATTTGCTTTGGATAGGATTCCCTTACTGGCTCCATAGCTCATTCTAGTCGATCCAGGCAGTGCCCGGGAGCCTCAGATGATTCGATGGGTAGCTTTGATGGCCCGTCACAATGAGGGCATAGAGGTTGTTCGATTTCCGCATGCATATTTTCATTGGTTGAACAACCAACTTTTTGTGATTGAGGAATTTCCATACACCAGGATGGACTTCCACGACGACCGAGACATGGCTCTTCCAGTAGGAGAACAGTGGGATGATTCAGGTAAAAATCATTTTCAACATTTTCCAAGTTCAAATTATTTTTTTTGTATTTTAATCGTCCAAAAATAATAATCAAAAGTTTAAATGCAGATGTGGGCCCATGACGACTATTCGCTCTCCAGCCTTATGAGAGGAGACACCCAGCTGCAGCAGCACCAGCCCCACAGGGCCAATCAGCAGAGATCATGACCGACTTGGAGCATCATCTAGAGCGCTTGACACTAGATATTCCAGAAACTGATATAGATGATATTCCACTTAGGTTACAGAGATATGTGATTGGGGTTCCAGAACCTTTTAGGAGGTTCCTGTGTAGGGTGGCTTGAGCAGTAGTTTCTTATCGTGATCATCACCAGGGATAGGATGATTGAATTTGTAGACTCATGACATTTTTGACTTTTTGTATTATCATTTTTGCCGATCATAAGGTGTTTTTCAACCTATGATCGAAGACTATGTATATTTTGAAACACACTTCTATGCTATGATATATCATTATTACCAGCTATCTTGTGTAACATGTTATCGAATTTTGTGTAATTTACTATTTTTATTATTGAAAATGTCAATTTATCATACTAGAAGAAACTGCATCTGCTAATGTATTTAAATGTCTTAGAATATGTTGATATTCAATGTAATCAAATGCACGTTCCAAGAGACGAACTCTCAAAAATAACCATAATAATACTGGATTTCTAATGGCATAAACCCTGTTAAGTTGTAATACAATGAGTTCAGAATCCAACCTAACAATCAAACTCTGAATTCCAAATGATATGGATTTAGATAATAAATCAATCATTGCATTATACTCTGCAATGTTATTCATTGTTTGACCGAGGCTTACCCCATGCATAGATACTAACTCCTCAGAGGGTGAATAGATAACCCAAGCTGCGGAAGAAATGTTCTGTGTACTACGACAAGCACCATCAGCAAAACCAATGTATGTTTGAAGAGACGTCGACATCTGCAATATCAAGAGTAAAACCTAGATAAGAAGGAATAGTGATAAGAGCACACTCTAAACTAGGCACGCTTTTCTAATCTAAGACACACCAGCAGTAAAGAAACTAATCTAACAAAAATCTCCACTCAGAATTTAAGCATAATATCTCTTCAGATAAAGCCCATTTTTGGGTTTATCTAAAGATACCCCGTCAAAATATATCAGTTCATAGGCTCCTTTTTCCAGCTTTCACTTAACAATGTAAGGACCATGCCACATAGGTACAAATTTTCCAGCCCCTAGCTTATCATTCGCTTGATCGTATACTAAAACTAGGTCTCCTTCTGAAAAATTGCGAGGTGTAACATTTCTATCGTACTGAGCTTTCATTCGTTTTGCATGAGTCCCATTTGCTAATGCAACAGTGCGTCGATTCTCATCTAGCTGAGCTAAGTACAAAAAATGTTTCTATTCTTCAAAAGTAGTTGGGAGTAATTCTATGGCTAATTGTAATAACAGAATTTCGCATTCAATAGGTAACACAGCTTCCAAATCGTAAACCAGTTGAAAAGGAGTGAAACTAGTTGATGTTTTTACTGAGGTTGGATATGCCCAAAGTGCTGAAAATAGCATGGTATGCTAATTCGACTTATGAGTACCAATGATTCATTTAATCATAGTGACTAAAACTTTATTGATAGCTTCAACCAGACCATTAGCCTACGGGTAATATGGAGTAGAACTATCATGGCGTAGGCCAAGTTGATATGTCAGTTCAGTCATCATGATATTTCGAAAATGACTTCCATGATCCGTAATGATAGCTTGAGGAACATCGAATCTAGCAATTATATGATTAAACATGAAAGTTGCAGCAGTCTTGCCGTCTGCCGAAAATGTAGGCATCGCCTTGGCCCACTTAGTAAAATAATCTACCGCTAAGATAATATATGCATGCCCCCTGGCGGAGTGAGGGTTACATGTAATAAATTCAATACCCCACTTTGCGAAAGGACCGACAGCAATTATAGGGTGAAGAGGAGCGGGTAGTGCATGCATTTTACGATCAAAGATCTGACAATTGTGGCATTTTCGGATTGCATAGATACAATCTTTGAATAAGGACGGCCAGAAATAACCATCGCACAATATCTTTTGGGCTATGGCATACCCAGACATATGACTGCCACATGCTCCAGAATGACATTCATTCAGAACCTTCTCAACTTCTTCATGAGTAAGACAACGTCAAAAAACAGAATCCGCTCCACGACGATAGAGTGTATCACCAATAATATTGTATTGTTGGGATTGGAAACGTATTTTCCGTTACTGAGATCGTGAGATTTCAGGCCGAAAAGATTGGGTTTGGAGATAAACAATAATATCTCCATACCAAGGATCAAGAGTACTGATAAGAAACAAGGATTCGTTCATAATGGGCTACTCTGCCACAGTTTCAGTATTAGTACACGGGAAATCACACATCATTTCGGCAAAAACCAAAGACTTCTTTGACTTGGATTTTTCAAATTCCAAGTCAAATTCCTGCATGATAACTATCCAAATTTTGGAATACTTTCCCCCTAGAAATTGTTTGTTCAAGATATACATCATAGGGTTATAGTCAGAAATCATTGTGCTTTTGCGTAATAAGATGTAGTGACGAAATCTTTGGACAGCTTGGACAGCTTCCAAGGCCAATTTCTCCACATGCGAATATTTGATCTCATTCGGATGCAGATTTAGACTAAGATAGTAAATCAGATGTTCATTGTTGAATTCATCTTCCTAAACTAAAACCATCCCAATGGTGGAATGAGAAGCGGCGAGGTACAAAAAATAATCCTGGTTGTAATTGGGAGGATGCAGTAACGATGCATGGGCAACGCGTGTTTGAGTGCATCAAAATATCGATCAGAGATCTCATCCCAAAAGAATGGAACATTCTGTTTTAACAACCTGGTAAAACCCTTTGTTAACTCGGCGTAGTTAGGAATGAAACAACATAAAAAGTTTGCTTTCCCTTGCAAACTTTGGAGTTGGCGAAGATTCGAAGGAGGAGGTAGATTAACGATAGCTTCAACCTTCGATGGATCAACACGAATGCCTGCTTTTGAAATGACAAATCCCAATAAGCGACCCGATTCTACACAGAAAACACATTTGTGTGGATTCAGCCGAATTCGATAATGCCTACATCTCATAAAGATAGTGTTGCACAGAAAATTGTCACCTTGACATTTTGCTATCTGTATGAGCTCATTATCACTCATACTTTCCTCCTGTTCTCGTCTAAAACATCAGTTCCTCATGTCAAGCCTTAAAAATAAGAGAAAATGTCTCAAAGTCTCTAAAACTATGGTATCGCACTTTCTCTTTGTCTTACCTGCGGTCCCGCACCTAATGGTCATGTCTTCTCCGAACCTGACCACACTTTCTCTGCGTTAAGAGTGCGGACCCCTGTAAAATATTAAAAGGGCACAATTAAACTCAAAAATCTCACTTTCAATCATTTCTAGAAGCTTCTGGAAGGAATCTTGCGGGGGCAAATCCGTTCCTTTCAGGTTCATGTATCCCATGCCTTAAGGAGCTAACCCCTTGATGTGAGGAGCTTATCCCTTTGAAGGAGGATTCTATCCCTTCATAGGTGGAACTGTAACCTCCTCCTTTACACTATAAAAAGAGGCATTGGGCAGCCTCAAGCTTTAGTGTTGTTTGAGGTAAAGTGTTGTTGGAATTTAGACTCCTTTAGCTGAGATTTTATGAGGAGAGATTACATACCTGTATGTATCTCAGTTAGAATAGTGCAAGACCTGTTAGAGTAGAGGAAATTCCTGCTTCGGACCCTGGGAGGACCTGTTCAACATCAAGGCTGAAAAGGTTGTAAGGTTCTTCTACTATTTCAAAGTTAATACAAATAAGTTTGTTTTTCTCAATAAAATATCATTTGATTGTTTATTTTATGGATTCCTTGATCACCATAATAGATATGATTTAGAATATATGCTATGCAGGTGCTATTTAATGTTTGATTGTTTTTCATTGCAGGTCTTCAAAGATAACTCTTTCGGGCGAGTGAAAGACGACGACTACAAGCAAGCATTGGATCGAGGTAGGATCATAACACCTTTTATACCATTTACTTATAAATCGTGATATATCTAGAGAAACATAGATTTAATTATTTGTTTGTTGCTAGACTATCTTCTGATACTAGGGAGATCGGTCTTGTCCACAAGATCGATTTATTGGGCCAACAAATTGGCAACTCCGCTGGGGAAATATTTTTGATTTTTGGTTTTCCTTTGTTTTGACTTGAGAAAATGATTTTTCTGGTTTTTTATTGATGTATACTTGCCTAGGTAGCTTAGTTTTAATTTTCTTTGAAAAGTTTTGAAGTTTTTTGTGTTCTTTTTGAACTTTTTAGGGGACAAGCACTTTATCTTCACACACAGTGCGGGCATCTTCGCACTTTCCTTAAGTAGCATTGTCTCTGGGGCCCACGGACCCTGTTAAAATTTTTGAAATCTCAAAATTTCTTCTTCCAATTTAAGTTTAGATTTGATTTAGGACTTTTAGTGTCTACCTAGATCTGTATTTTTCCTGTCAAAAACCTCTTGTGAGTGAATTCCGATAGTATTTTTGTTTTGAGTGATTTTCTATAAGTTTTGCATACTTGGAGTGGTTTTCACTTTGTCTCTGTAGTGACTCAAAGATTAGAAGCTTAAAATACCTTAGATCACACTGGTGTATTTTTGTCTTCTTGATGAGTCTGACTTGGTTGCGAAATCCATCATGTTTGAGGAATAGATCTAGTTTTCTCTTTGCAAATCTTTGAACAAACTTTGTTATAAGTTCTGAATTTCATTTTTACAAAAGAAAACATATCTGGATGTTTTGATTTATTTATTATTCTGTGAAAATGAATCCTTAGTTTACTAAACAACTAAGCAAAACATTCTCAAAAAAAAAATTGAAGCTTTTATTCAATTATATTTTCGAAGTTTTTAGATCTCAAAATTAGATTTTTGTAGTATTGATTGCTTTCCTAGAACTTGTAGATCTCTTTTGAAAGAAAAGTTGTTTTTTGCAGTTTCGAGTTTTGAAAGTGAAAGGGATTTATTGTGAGCATTGATTGTTTGTCTCATTTTGAGTTCCTATTGAAAAACAAAAATATTTTCTTTTCATTTACTCTTCATGTTGAAAGAAGAATTGTCTCTTAAGAAGTTGCATTTCTCGAACTCTTTCTTTTAGCTAGACTTCATTGAAATAAAAACGAATTGCTTATCATTTTAGGTGCATTTTTTTTTTAGTGTGCTTGGAGTCGAGTCTTCACACCATCAAAGTTTCATTTCCATACCTATTGACTTAAAGAACATCCCATAAAAACAACGCTTAATTAAAATTGATCTAGTAATTTTTTCTATTTCTAGGGCTCTTATCACCAATATAGCTTAGGCTAGTATCTTGGAGTTGGGAGTAGTTAACTCTCCAAGATAGTAAAAACAAACAAGTAGATAAGTCTTGCGGTAGGAAATAAATCCAATTGTAGTTGGTACATTCTGGGAAGCTTCTCTTAAAGGAGTTAATCACGAGATCATGTCCGAACCTTCGAGACAATCAATTCTGTTTCATTGGGAAAGATAGAAGATCTACGCGCATTACAAACGGTAAACCTCGGATTAACCATTGTCGAGGATCCTGGGGTCACTTGTTGGTAAAACTCGGATTGACCATGTCGAGGAGCCTTCAATGGGATTGAGATTTGTTATTCTGCCCTTGCGCATAGAATCAGATCATAGACTATTCCCCCAGTTTTATTTATTGCTGTTGATAACCTTAGTGTCCATAAACTTAAGATTATTTCCTAAGGTGACGGTGAAGGAAATATCTCACTGTACCTGGACCAGACGTCGACTAGACTCACTTGGACTCTCTGGGGAGTTCTCTTCACTCGAGATGGTTTTGTGAAGAAACTTGTGCCAGTTTGTTTCATTAAGCAAGTTGTCGGGGTAATTGTTCCAACCGCTCTTTCTGTATTAAATTTCTACTAAGTTGGATTTCATCACCAACTAGTGTTTTTAGTACAGGAAGTTACTGTTTGTGCGTGGTTTTAACTCTTAGTTTTTTTAGGCTTGTGATTCAGCAGTTTGTTTCTTTAGAGACTTTAGGTGTTTTTATTGAAATTTTCTTTGTTTGCGTGTGATTAATTAATATTTAATCATGGCAGAATTACCAAGACAGTCCCGTAGACTTCAAGGGAAGCCCCTTGAGTATACACCAGGACAACTTGAAGGGTTGTGTGCTCTAGTATCACCTAGTGGCAGTAGAATTAGATCAACAAAAGCCGCAGATTCATCTATAATTGTTCATCCTGATCATCAAATACCAACAACAAAGCATATTCAAGAGCCAATTTCAATTTCCGAAGTTACTGGTAGTATTTCTCCTTCCAGTGAATTAGCTGAAGAACCTGAAATTTCTGAGCCTGACACTGAACCTGATGTTTTGGAACCATCTTCAAGATTTGTCACTCCAACTTCTAGTGATCCTGGTTCACCTAGGGTAAGAAATATCGTTACTGAAAATCTTCCTTCTAACCTCATATCTATTGAAGAACTTTTCGGTCCAGACGAAGATGTAACTCTTCCCGAAAACCAACAAACTCTGAATATTAGGGAGCGTCAATCAATATTCTACAGTCCTTTTAGGAGTGATGCTTGGTATTTATCTTTGACAGATTTTTTAGAAAACCCGGGTCTTATTTTTTCACCACCTCGAATTCCTTTTCATCCTACACCCAGAGGTTATTATCCTTCATCAATCATGTCAAGAGAGTCATCTATGTTTTCCCAATCACCGGAAACATTTTTACACGGTGGTCCTTTTGTTCCTTTAGGGTACCAGGCACTCTCTGGACTTTCTCAAGAGCATCTCCTTGACCGATTGAACAAGTGTTATCATCTGGTATTAATGGAGCTAAAACTGAAACGTTGAATGCAGAGCAAATTTTTATGATGTCTAGTAATATCCCAAATCCTCAACCTCAAGGTAGTCAGTTACCGCCTGGGGGGCAACCTCAAGGTAGTCAGTTACCGCCTAGGGGGAAACCTCAAGGTAGTCAGTTACCGCCTGTGGGGAAACTTCAAGGTAATCTTTTATCAGGACAAACTGTAGGACAGTATTATTTACCTGGAGAAAAACCTCAAGGATAGTACATACCTCAAGGTTATCAACCTTCAGGACAGTACATACCCCAAGGTCAACCCCAAACTCAGTATATTCCTCAGGGTCCTTCTCAACCCCAGATTCAGTACGTGCCTCATGGTTATCAACCTCAAGATCAGTACCCAACTCAAGGTTTCCAACCACCTTTTGGTCAATCATTTGTACAAGGAGCTAGAAATTTACCGCTTAAGTATCAACCCTACGTTCAATCAGGCTATGGTCCTACATATACACAACCTTCTATGGGACAATACCCTGGAATGAACATGGTGTGGAATCCATCTCAAATTCAACAGACTATGCAACCTAATGTGCAGTTACCTAATCAACCTAGATAGCCTTTGGTTTCTAGTCCAACCCAGCAATCTGTCCAGCCTATTGTTCAAGTCCCTGCACCTGGTTCTGTTCAGCATCTTTGGCCTAGTACACCTTAGGCTCCGCCTCAAACTGCTACAACTACAGCAACATATTTTCAACCTACAACAACTATTTCTGGAGTATCTGTAGCTCCGGTTTCTTCTATCCCTGCATCCGTGCAAATTCCTCAAGTCTCTGTACCTCAGGCAGGACCTATAGTTCAGACTTCGGTCCAGATGCCTGCAGGCCAAGCTGGTACAAGTATGATTGCCACAATTCAACTGCAATTCACATATCAATCGTACCAGGGAGAGTATCAATTTGGTCTTGTTGCACAAAACCCAGTTTATCAGTATCAACCGTATCCTGGCTATACTTATCAACATCCTCAACAACCCTAGTTTGGTCCAGTTAATCCTGGTTTTCTGGGAGGTTATACCATTGCTAATGCAAATCCGATTCCAGGTTATCCTGGATATCCTCCTCCCGGAACTGGTCTTATTACTCAAGCTTTTCACAACCCTAACCGCCAATTACCATTTATTGCAACTTTGGATCTACCTAATTTGTCGCGCCTTACGAACGATCTAATTTACTATCTTCCGTATTGGCCACCAATGCCTAATAAGTTGCCCAGTGATATACTGAAATTCGAGGGTAAGTCAGGAGAGGATCCATCAAATCACATTATGACTTATCACCTCTGGTGTGCGTCTAATTTGATAATTGATGATTCAATTGGGTTACACCTTTTTCAACGAACTCTTATTAGTCTTGCTGCCAAATGGTACATTGAGTTACCACGAGGCTCTTTTAATAATTTCAATCAATTAGCAACTACTTTCTTAACTCGTTTTCAGTTTCCTGTCAGATACAACAATGGCACGGAACTATTGACTTCACTAAAACAATCCACATCCACATATATTTCTAATCATATTCACGAATGGCGACATAGAAGGCGTTTAGTGAAAGTTTTCATTCCGGATCAAATTTTGGCGGAATGGTCCATTAAATCATTGTTACCCAAAATCACTGAAGATGTAGCTAAGGGAGGAGTTGTTACTAAAGAGCAAGTCATTTCTCAGGTTTAGTACCTTGACCTCATTTATACGCAGTCAGGTACTTTACATGAAAAAATCCCTAATCTTCCAAAACAGAGTCAAATAACTGCAACTCCTTTAGGGTATCATGCCACTGATGGTATGATTGGTTCAGTTAGTACTAAAACCAAGAATAAATCTTCAAACAATTATTCTCTTATAATAACTTTACATGATTCCCCGAAATGATATTCTTCCACTGAAATTTCTGCCGACATCCATGTCGTAGAGTCATCTACGATAAAATCTAAATCTAGCAGTAAAAAGAAAGGGAAGAATAAAAACAAACAAAATTCAAAAGATAAAACAGATATAAATGAGTTCACTGACGAAAAACTCAAACCTCACTATCCTTGTTTCATTTGCGACAAGGATCATTTTACCAAAGAATACCCACATCGAGCAAAGGTTTCAAAATTCGTTAAAGATTCTCAAATTCCTGTTGTCTTGAAGGATCCTTTTCCTACTCAAGATAGTAAGATGATTGGTTCCTCCTCGAATGCCTCAAAAGAACCTATTCTGATGATGTCTCATGTTAGGATTGCGACGTGATCGCAAGATTATGGTAGTAAAAATCCTGTTGGTGGTAAAGAAGCAGAATCTTCTAATTCAAATACATCAAGTACACCTCCTCCTGTTTCTGATCCGCTACAGATCGAGAAACCCAATTCAGCCTTAGTAATAAAACCGCCTGCTAAAGGTGTACTTCATAAATCAGCTTTCAATCCACATGCGAGAGCTGCTTAGAATTACAACATTGTTGAGGACTTAGTTATTTCCCCTTCAGCAATGTCGACTTTGGAAGTGCTGCAATAGTGCCCAACACAGCGTAAATTACTATTGTTTGCCATAAGAGCTATCGATATTCAGGATTCAAACCTAATAATCATTGATTTAGAGAATAGTACACCCCGCCTACCCCATCAAATGGCTTTCCAGATTCCAGTATTAGTAAAAAACAGGCCTTGCTTTCGAACTGTGATTGATGAAGGGGCTTCTACGTGTATTATGTCGATCCAGTGTTGGAAATCGGTTGGTTCTCCCACACTCAATCAATCTCTGACAATTCTAAAGGCTTTTTATGGTCGATGGTTCCATCCTTTTGGTATTTTGCATAATTTACCTATAGAGGTAGAAGGAAAAACCATAAATCTCGATGTGGAAGTGGTTGATGCCCCTCTATATTACAACCTTATCCTAGGTCGTAGTTGGTCTTATGCTATGATTGTTGTTGTTTCATCGGTATTTCAGCTTATTAAGTTTCCACATAAAGAAAAGATCGTTACAATAGACCAACTGACTTATTTCTCATCCGATCCCACCTCTACAGATAGTATTCAGCACATTGGTAAAACGGATATCCCTTACAAGGATGTCAGCGTAGGTTTGATTAAAGATTCTGGTTTAATAGGAACTTTTTCCTTCCCTTCTCCTAATGTATCGCCTCTTATCGCAAATATTCATATGATTTCATCAAATACTGTTACTTTTGATGATCCTTGGATCGTACCTTCCGATTCCTAGGTGGATTCATTTGATGGCGTGATTCCTTTGAGTCCCTTTGAAATTGCATATCAGGTTGTACAGTTTTTTTCTGATCCTTCTTCAACCAAAACTGATCCAATGAATGTGATCCATGAGGAATCACTTTCTATATATAGCTCAGCTTCAACGACATTTCCTGATATTGTTCATACTGATGAGCAGATTCGTGAACTCTTGTCTCTTGATGATTTACCATGGGAAGATCTACATCACTGATCTTCATTTTTACCTGAGCTTGATCATTTTGAAAATGATTTTTATTCTATTTTTACTACTGATTATGTCAAAGAACCACAGAATCCATTGTAACATTCTGATTCTGAGTTAAATTTGGAAAATATCTCTCGAACGGTTCCTATTGACATTCCAATTAAGCCAGGAATTATTGAAAACATTCATATAGGTGCTTCTTGTACGGACGACGAAATCCAAACTTATAAATCCCTATTTCAAGAATTTCGTGACGTGTTTGCCTGGTCATATGAAGAAATGCCAGGAATCAATCCGTCAATTGTTGTCCATGAAATTAAAACTTACCTGGATGCTAAACCTGTCCGACAACACTTACGTCAAATACATCCGAGAAAAGCTACCGCTATCAAAGCCGAAGTTGAAAAATTACTTCGTGTAGGTTTCATTTATCCAAATCCTTTAACCGATTGGCTATCGAATATTATTCTTGTCAACAAAAAACAAGGAACAATAAGAGTATGTATCGACTATAGGGATATTAATCGAGCTTGTCCTAAAGACAATTATCCAACCCCTTATATCGATCAAATTATTGATGATTGTGCCGCTAGTGAAATGTACTCCTTTATGGATAGTTTTTCCGGTTACAATCAAATCAACATACTCCCTGCTGATCAACCTAAAACAGCTTTCATTTGTCCGTGGGGAAAATTTGCTTATTGCAAACTACCCTTTGGATTGAAGAATGTTGGGGAAACTTTTCAAAGGGCTATGTCTTACGCATTTCATGACATCAAGCACATTGTGCAGCCTTATCTCGATGATTTACCTGCCCATTCATTGCTCAGAGCCGATCATCCCACTCATTTACGAGCTATCTTTAAGAGATGTAGGCATTATCAAATTCGGCTGAATCCACACAAATGTGTTTTCTGTGTAGAATCGGGTCACTTACTGGGATTTTTCATTTCAAAATCAGGCATTCATGTTGATCCATCGAAGGTTAAAGCTATCGTTAATCTACCTCCTCCTTCGACTCTTCGCCAACTCCAAAGTTTTCAAGGGAAAGCAAACTTTTTACGCCATTTCATTCCTAACTACGCCGAGTTAACAAAGGGTTTTACCAGATTGTTAAAACAGAACGTTCCATTGTTTTGGGATAAGATCGTTGATTGATATTTTGATGCACTCAAACACGCGTTGACCCATGCACCATTATTGCATCCTCCCAATTACAACCAGGATTATTTTTTGAACCTCGTCGCTTCTCATTCCACCATTGGGATGGTTTTAGTTCAGGAAGATGAATTCAACAATGAACATGTGATTTACTATCTTAGTCGAAATCTGCATCCGACTGAGATGAACTATTCGCATGTGGAGAAATTGGCCTTGGCAGCTGTTCAAGTTGTCCAAATATTTTGTCACTACATCTTATTACGCAAAACCACAGTGATTTCTGACTGTAACCCTATGATGTATATCTTGACCAAACAATTTCTAGGGGGAAAGTATTCCAAATGGATAGTAATCTTACAGGAATTTGACTTGGAATTTGAAAAATCCAAGGCAAAGAAGTCTTTGGTTTTTGTAGAACTAATGTGTGATTTCCTGTGTACTGATACTGAAACTGTGGCGAAACAGCCCATTGCGAACGAATCCTTGTTTCTTATCAGTACTCTTGATCCTTGGTATGGGGATATTATTGTTTATCTCCAAACCCAATATTTTCGGCCTGAAATCTCACGATCTTAGCGACAGAAAATACATTTCCAATCCCAAAAATACAATATTATTGGTGATACACTTTATCGTCGTGGAGCGGATTTTGTTTTCCGACGTTGTCTTACTCATGAAGAAGCTAAGAAGGTTCTGAATGACTGTCATTCTGGAGCATGTGGTGGTCATATGTCTGGCTATGCCACAGCCCAAAATATATTGCGTGCTAGTTATTTATGGTCGTCCTTATTCAAAGATTGTATCTATGCAATCCGGAAATGCCACAATTGTCAGATCTTTGATCATAAAATGCGTGCACCACCCGCTCCTCTTCACCCTATAATTGTTGTCTGTCCTTTTGCAAAGTGGGGTATTTATTTTATTACATGTAACCCTCACTCGGTCGAGGGGCATGCGTATATTATCTTAGCGGCAGATTATTTTACTAAGTGGGCCGAGGCGATGCCTACATTTTCGAAAGATGGCAAGACAGCTGCAACTTTCATGTTCAATCATATAATTGCTAGATTCGGTGTTCCTCAAGCTATCATTATGGATCATGGAAGTCATTTTTGAAATATCATGATGACTAAACTGACAGATCAACTTGGCCTGCGCCACGATAATTCTACTGCATATTACCCGTAGGCTAATGGTCTGGTTGAAACTATCAATAAATTTTTAGTCACTATGATCAAACGAATCATTGGTATTGATAAATCGAATTGGCATACCATGTTATTTTCATCACTTTGGGCATATCAGACCTCAGTAAAAACATCAACTAGTTTCACTCCTTTTCAACTGGTTTACAGTTTGGAAGTTGTGTTACCTATTGAATGCGAAATTTCGTCATTACAATTAGCCATAGAATTACTCCTAGCTACTTCTGAAGAAGAGAAACGTTTTTTGTACTTAGCTCAGCTAGATGAGAATCGACGCATTGCTGCATTAGCAAACGAGACTCATGCAAAACGAATGAAAGCTCAGTACGACAGAAATGTTACACCTCGCAATTTTTTAGAAGGAGACCTAGTTTTAGTATACGATCAAGCAAACGATAAGCTAGGGGCTGGAAAATTTGTAACTATGTGGCATGGTCCTTACATTGTTAAGTGAAAGATGGAAAAAGGGGCCTATGAACTGATAGATTTTGATGGGGTCTCTTTAGATAAACCCAAAAATGGGCTTTATCTGAAGAGATATTATGCTTAAATTCTGAGTGGAGATTTTTTGTTAGATTAGTTTCTTTACTGTTGGTGTGTCTTAGATTAGAAAAGTGTGCCTAGTTTAGAGTGTGCTCTTATCACTATTACAGCTTATCTGGGTTTTACTCGTGATATTGCAGATGTCGACATCTCTTCAAACATACATTGGTTTTGTTGATGATAGTGCTTGTCGTAGTACACGGAAAATTTCTTCCGCATCTTGGGTTATCTATTCACCCTCTGATGAGTTAGTATCTATGCATGGGGTAAGCCACAGTGAAACAACGAATAACATTGCAGAGTATAGTGCAGTGATTGAGTTATTATCTGAGTCCATATCATTTGGAATTCGGAGTTTGATTGTTAGGTTGGATTATGAACTCGTTGTATTACAGCGTAACAGGGTTTATGCCATTACAAATCTAGTATTATTACGGTTATTTTTTAGAGTTCGTCTCTTGGAACGTGAATTTGATTACATTGAATATCAACATATTCCAAGATGTTTAAATACATTAGCATATTCAGTTGCTTCTAGTATGATAAATAGACATTTGCAATAATCAAATAGTAAATTACACAACATTCGATAACATGTTACACAAGATAGCCGATAATAATGATATATCATAGCATAAAATTGTGTTTCAAAATATACATCGTCTTCGATCATAGGTTGAAAAACACCTTATGATCGGCAAAAATGATAATACAAAAAGTCAGAAATGTCATGAGTCTATAAAATCGATCATCCTATCCCTGGTGATGATCACTATAAGAAACTACTGCTCAGGTCACCCTACACAGGAACCTCCTAAAAGGTCTTGGGACCCCAATCACATATCTCTGTAACCTAAGTGGAATATCATCTATGTCAGTTTCTAGAATATCCAGTGTCAAGCGCTCTGGATGATGCTCCAATTCGGTCAAGATCTTGGCTGATTGGCCTTGTGGGGCTGGTGTTGTTGCAGCTGGGTGTCTCCTCTCATAAGGCTGGAGAGCGGCTGGTCGTCATGGGCCCACATCTGCATTTAAACTTTTGATTATTATTTTTAGACGATTAAAAAAAAATAAAAAATTAGAACTTAGAAAACGTTGAAAATTATTTTTACCTGAATCGTCCCACTGTTATCTTGCTAGAAGAGCCATGTCTCGGTCGCCGCGGAAGTCCATCCCGGCATATGGAAAGTCCTCAATCATAAAAATTTGGTTGTTCAACCAACGAAAATATGCAAATGTAAATTGAACAACCTCTTTTCCCTCAGAGTGACGGACCATCAAAGCTACCCATCGAACCATCTGAGGTTCCCGGGCACTGCCTGGATCAACTGGAATGAGTTGTGGAGTTAGTAAGGGAATCCTCTCCAAAGAAAATTTAACCACAATGGATCCATAACCAAAGTTGTTTAACTTTCCATTTTTTTCTCTGGTCAGTTGGCCTTTCACATTGGCCAATACTGCTTCGCACCAGTTGAATATGGTGCCTCGGAAGCAATCTACTACAATCCGCATCTGGGACCCAGTAGCCACGTGCAATGTTGCACTCCCACATAGTCTAGTAACAGTGAATGCAATAACTTTAAGCTCAGGTCGGATGATATTTTTTATATCAATCCGTTTATCCTTGGGGTCTGCTCGATCATCGCAAAACTCTAGTCGAAGACTAGCGACAGAATGGCCACCTGGCCTAGTCCCAATGAGAGATATTTGTTCACCCCTCTTGGGAAAACCAGTCAAAAAGTATATATCCTCTGGCTCAATTTCGAGCCGATGGCCGCCAATCATAAAACACTGGTCCTGAGTGTTCCATTTGTTTACCAGCCATTTCAGGAGGTCTACTTGGGCCCTCATGCCCTGTATGGCCCAGAACTTGTACAATCTGCATGCTCTTAATGCCTGCATTGTGGGTAGATGAATCATTGCGGTGTCATCTACATCCTCATGCTCACGTTCTCGCCAAGTAAGCATTTTGAATGTCCTACAATACACAAAGAGACATATTAGAACAAATTTGTTTGAAAAATTTTGGGCGGAAATTGAAAATTTAAGTTTTAAATTTTATTGCACAGGGTCCGCACCTTTTGCTCACACACAATGCGTAGGTACGCACAGGTGTTGTGCAATAGGTGCGGACCCATGACTTTTTTTTTTAGAAAAAATTCAAGGTCCGCAGGGCCTGCCTGTTACACCTGCGGACCCCCGCAAGTGATTTTTTAAACCTATTTTTCCTTAAAAAATGAAATTTTAAAAGCCTAAAAACAAAATGTAAACAGATGAAATGCAAGTTAAGGAGGACATGGATTACCTGGAGCTAACGGTTTTCAATTCCAACAGACAAATTTTCCAGAATCTTCACAGGAACTTTTTTACCCAAAAGCTCTCACTTTTCACTCTGAACTCAAATGGTAAAAATGAAGTTAGAAAAGCCCTTTTTATAAGTTTTTTTGATATTAATAGATTTTTGGCTTCTGTGATCCATTAATAAATTATGAAGAAATCTTTCGGTAATAATCACATTATCAAGAACAAAGTCGACACGTTTCGAACCAACCAGTGTGGTCCTGATGATGAACCACACTGGTTGGTTCAAAATGCATCGACTTTGTTCTTGATAATGTCATTATTACCGAAAGATTTCTTCATAAGTTTTTTTGCATAAATGAATTTTTAATTTGTTTATTTTTCACTGTAATAAGGTAATTTTTTTTAAAAACATTTTTATTTATCTTAAACAGGTATGTGTAATGTTTCGAGTTTTTGTGCAGAAAATTGGATTTTTCGGGAAAATTGATCGTTTTTCGACGAAGAGCATACTTTTATCACTTTTTCAGACTCTTTCAAAAATTTACGAAAAAACGAAACATTGGAGTCCTCTTTTAAGCCCTTTTCAGACTCTTGAAAATTGAAAAGATTGTCGAGCACTTGATTATTCAAACTCGTTAAAATAAATGAATGATCGTCCCTTCAGTATAAGTTTACCCCTTTTACGAACTGAAATGGACTATTTACGAAAAAGGTATACGTTGACTAATTATGGTCAATAGAGTTCTCTCCCGCATTATTTTATCCTTTTTTGGGCTCGAGAGACTAAATTTACAAAACAGTACACCCATGGAGTTTTCTTAAGTTTTTTCTTTTGACTCCCTAAAATTGAAAAACACCGAGTTTCTCCTATACTGGACTCGTTAAAATTTAACAGTAAAGGACTCGTTCAATTTAAAGAAGGAACAAACCACTCCTTCTTAGGGTTCGAATCTTAAACTAAGTTGGACTCATCCGAAGGATGAGCTTATAAACAAGCAAATGTTATCCTCCTCAAGCTTGTCAAAAATAAAGAGGTACTTGCCAGAAATGGTGGGGGAAAAGAGAGAAAAACGAACTTGTTTGTTACATTTTGATTATTCAGAAAACCATTAACCACTCTTGAACACGACACTTTTTGTCCACCTGGGTTGGGAAAATCCTTTTCCTAACAGTTAATCAAACCACATTGAAAGTCTTCAGCCGGTTTCTGGGTATTAGCTTTGGGTCAATTGTCACCAAGCCATCTGCAGTGTCGTTATGTGTTCAAGAGGACAGTTCAAATAAACCATTCATCTGCAAAATATTTGTCTTCCATTTTGACCATCCCTGAGTCAGTCCTTGCCAATATATTTCTTCAAAACTTGATCTATGATTTCGTGTTGTGGGCTTGCCTACGACGGATCACTTTCTATCAATGACAGCTCACTATCTAGGAAGTCGATCTAGAATTCGTCAGTACCTTGAAATATGCATGCCTCAATGGCAGATTTATCGCCTTCGACAACAGGTTGCATCATTGACCTTCGATCGAATGATTCTGTGACATGTTGGACTTCAGCTCATTCATTCACATTTCATGGATTGTACTGAGTACTTTGAGGGCCATTGACATTACTGGTGGTTACTCTCACACTTGTTAACAGTTCATATTATTGACTGGTAATCAACTGGTTTCTACCATGTTCGGCTTCGACACATTCATTCACATGGATAGAATCGTACTAGTTCGAGAAGCGGAAATCAAGACCCTAGATCTAGTTTCTACCATCCAGGCTGCGAGGAATTTTGTTATTCATTTATACAGTGGATTATTCATAAACAGATGGTTGTGTCCATATTGTGTCTACACATGTCTATATTGTTGATGTACTAAAAAATCATTCCTGTATCATAACAGTTTGAGTCAGTTTTCTAGTTAGTTTTGATCTGAGTATGGGAATGCCTACCTCAGTTATGATCTGTCTACATATATATATTTTGCATTGAATGTTTTTACAGGTTCCGACTGGGGTGGCCACAGGATGATCCTTGAAATGATAAATTACTTCACTCTTCATACATGACAGACTCTATCTTTATCTATTACAAACTTCGCACTTTAGGGGTCAATCTGTTGCACTAAAAATTGTCACTTTGACATTCTTCTATCTGTATGAGCTCAAATATCACTCATAATTTCCTCCTATGCTCGTCTAAAACATCAGTTCCTCATGTTAAGCCTTAAAAATAAGAGAAAATCCCTCAAAGTCTCTAAAACTCTAGTATCACACTTTCTCTTTGTCTTACATGCGGTCCCGCACCTAATGGTCATGTCTTCTGAAAACCTGACCGTACTTTCTCTGTGTTAAGAGTGTGGACCCCTGTAAAATATTAAAAGGGCGTAAGTAAACTCAAAAATCTCACTTTCAATCATTTCTAGAAGCTTCTGGAAGGAATCTTGCGAGGGAAAATCCATTTCTTTCATGTTCATGTATCCCATGCCTTAAGGAGCTAACCCCTTGATGTGAGGAGCTTATCCCTTTGAAGGAGGATTCTATCCCTTCATAGGTGGAACTGTAACCTCCTCCTTTGCACTATAAAAAGAGGCATTGGGCAACCTCAAAGGGAGTTCAAGCTTTAGTGTTGTTTGAGGTAAAGTGTTGTTGGAATTTAGACTCCTTTAGCTGAGATTTTATGAGGAGAGATTACATACCTGTATGTATCTCAGTTAGAAGAGTGTGATACCTGTCAGAGTAGAGGAAATTCCTGCTTCAGACCCTGGGAGGACCTGTTCAACATCAAGGCTGAAAAGGTTGTAAGGTTCTTCTACTATTTCAAAGTTAATACAAATAAGTTTGTTTTTCTCAACAAACTGTCATTTGATTGTTTGTTTTATGGATTCCTTGATCACCATAATAGATATGATTTAGAATATATGCTATGCATGTGCTATTTAATGTTTGATTGTTTGTCAATGCAGGTCTTCAAAGATAACTTTTTCGGGCGACTGAAGGACGACGACTACAAGCAAGCACTGGATCGAGGTAGGATCATAACACCTTTTATAGCATTTACTTATAAATCGTGATATATCTAGAGAAAGATAGATTTAATTGTCTGTTTTTTTCTAGAATATCTTCTGATACTAGCAAGATTGATTTATCCGGCCAACAGATAGCTCATAAATGAGTGAGATGATCGGCTTTGCGTGATGAATGGGCAGGTAAATCATCGAGATAAGGCTGCACAATGTGATTGATGTCATAAAATGCGTAAGACATGGCCCTTTGAAAAGTTGCCCCAGCATTCTTCAATCCAAAGGGTAGTTTTCAATAAGCAAATTTTCCCCATGGACAAATGAAAGTTGTTTTAGGTTGATCAGCAGGGAGTATTTTGATTTGATTGTAACCGGAAAAGAACATTTCACTACCGGCACAAACATCAATAATTTGATCGATATAAGGAGTTGGATAATTGTCTTTAGGACAAGCTCAATTAATATCCCTATAGTCGATACATACTCTTATCGTTCCTTGTTTTTTATTGACAGGAACAATATTTGATACACAATCGATTAAAGGAATTGGATAAATGAAACCTGCACGAAGTAATTTCTCAACTTCGGCTTTGATAGCAGCAACTTTTCTCGGATGTATTTGACGTAAGCATTGTCGGACAGGTTTAGCATCCGGGTAAGTCTTAATTTCATGGACAACAATTGACAGATCGATTCCTGGCATTTCTTCATATGACCAGGCAAACACATCACGAAATTCTTGAAATAGGGCTTTATAAGTTTGGATTTCATCGTCCATATAGGAAGCACCTATATGAATGTTTTCAACAATTCCTGGCTTAACTTAAATGTCAATAGGAATCGTTCGAGAGATATTTTCCAAATTTAACTCAGAATCATAATGTTCCAATGGATTCTCTGGTTGTTTGACATAATCAGTAGTAAAAATAGAAGAAAAATCATTTTCAAAATGATTAAGCTCAGATAAAAATGAAGATCAGTGATGTAGATCTTCCCATGGTAAATCATCAACAGATAAGAGTTCACGAATCTGCTCATCAGTATGAACAAGATCAGGAAATGTCGTTGAATCTGAGCTAGATATAGAAAGTGATTCCTCATGAAACACATTCATTGTATCAGTTTTGGTTGAAGAAGGATCAGAAAACGACTGTACAGCCTAATATGCAATTTCAAAGGGACTCAAAGGCATCGTGCCATCAAATGAATCCACCTCGGAATCAGAAGGTATGATCCAAGGATCATCAAAGTTAACAGTATTCAATGAAATCATATGAATATTTGCGGTAAGAGGCGATATGTTAGGAGCAGGGAAGGAAAAAGTTCCCAGTAAACCAGAATCTTTAATCAAACCTATGCCAACATCCTTGTAAGGGATATTCGTTTTACCAATGTGCTGGATACTATCTGTAGAGGCTGGATCGGATGATAAATAAGTTAGCTGGTCTATTGTAACGATCTTTCCTATATGTTGAAACTTTATAACCCGAAAGACCGATGAAACAACAACAGTCATAGCATAAGACCAATTGCGACCCAGGAGAAGGTTGTAATCTAGAGGGGCATCAACCACTTCCACATCGAGATTTACGGTTTTTCCTTCTACCTCTATAGGTAAATTCTGCAAAATACCAAAAGGACGGAACCCTCGACCATCAAAAGCTTTTATAATTGTCGGAGATTTATTGAGTGTGGGAGAACCAACCGATTTCCAACACTGGATCGACATAATACACGTAGATGCCCCTTCATCAATTATAGTACGAAAGAAAGTTTTGTTTTTGACTAATATCGGAATGTGGAAAGCCATTTGATGGGATAGGTGGGGTGTACTATTCTCTAAATCAAAGATTATTAGGTTCAAATCCTAAATATCGACAGCTCCTATGGCAGACATTAGTAATTTACGCTGTGCTGGGCACGATTGCAACACTTCTAAAGTCGACATCGCTGAAGGGGAAATAGCTAAGTCCTCAACAATGTTGTAATTCTGAGCAGCTCTCGCATGTTGATTGAAAGCTGATTTATGAAGTACACCTTTAGCAGGCGGTTTGATTACTAAGTCTAAGTTGGGTTTCTCAATCTGTAGCAGATCAGAAACAGGAGGAGGTGTAGTTGATGTGTTTGAATTAGAAGACTCTGCTTCTTTACCACCAACAGGATTCTTACTACCATAATCTTGCGATCGCGTCGCAATCCTAACATGAGACATCATCATAATGGGTTCTTCTGAGGCGTTCGAGGAAGAACCAATCATCTTACTATCTTGAGTAGGAAAAGGATCCTTCAAGATAGCAGGCATTTGAGAACCTTTAAAAAATTTCGAAACCTTTGCTCGATGTGGGCATTCTTTGGTAAAATGATCCTCGTCGCAAATGAAACAAGGATGGCGAGGTTTGCTTTTTTCGTCAATAGATTCATTTTTATCTGTTTTATCTTTTGAATTTTGTTTGTTTTTATTCTTCCCCTTCTTTTTACTACCAGATTTAGATTTGGTTGTAGATGACTCTACGACATGGATGTCGGCAGAAACTTCAGCGGAAGAATCTCCTTTTGGGGAATCGGGTAAAGTTATTATAGGAGAAGAATTCTTTGAAGATTTCTTCTTGCTTTTAGTACTAACTGAACCAATCATACCATCAGCGGCATGAGACCCTTAAGGAGTTGCAGCTATTTGACCGTGTTTTGGAAGATCAGGGATTTTTTCATGTAAAGTACCTGACTGCGTATAAACGAGGTCAAGGTACTAAGCCTGAGCAATGAATTGCTCTTCAGTAACAACTCCTCCCTTAGCTACATATTCAGTGATTTTGGGTAATAATGATTTAATGAACCATTTCGCCAAAATTTGATCCGGAATGAAAACTTTCACTAAATGCCTTCTACGTCGCCATTCGTGAATATGATCAGAAATATACGTGGACGTGGATTGTTTTAGTGAAGTCAATAGTTCTGTGCCATTGTCGTATCTGACAGGCAACTGAAAATTAGTTAAGAAAGCAGTTGCTAACTGATTGAAATTATTAAAAGAGCCTCGTGGTAACTCAATGTACCATTTGGCAGCAAGACCAATAAGGGTTCATTGAAAAAGGCGTAACCAAATTGAATCATCAATTATCGAATTAGACGCACACCAGAGGTGATAAGTCATAACGTGATTTGACGGATCCTGTCTTGACTTACCCTTGAATTTCGCTATGTCACACGGCAACTTATTAGGCATTCGCGGCCAATACGGAAGATAGTAAATCAGATCGTTCATAAGGCACGGAAAATCAGGTAAATCCAAAGTTGCAATAAATGGTAACTGATGGTTAGGGTCACGAAAACCTTGAGTAATGAGACCAGTTCCAGGAGGAGGATATCCAAGATAACCCAGAATCAGATTTGCATTAGGAATGGTATAACCTCCTGGAAATCCAGGATTAACCAAACCAAACTGGGGTTGTTGAGGCTGTTGATAAGTATAGCTAGGATACGGTTGATACTGATAAACTCGGTTTTGTGCAACGGGACCAAATTGATATTGTCCTTGGTACGGTTGATATGTGAATTTCGGGTTACTTGTGGAAATTGTACTTGTACTAGCTTGTCCTGCAAGCATCTGGACCGAAGTCTGAACTGTAGGTCCTGACTGGGGTACGGAGACTTGAGGAATTTGCACGGATGCAGGGATAGAAGAAACCGGAGCTACATATTCTCCAGAAACAGGTGTTGTAGTTTGAACAGATGTTGCAGTAGTTGCAGCAGTTTGAGGCGGAGTCTGAGGTGTACTAGGCCCAGGCTGCTGAACAGAACCAGATGCAAGGACTTCAACAGTAGGCTGGACAGGTTGCTGGGTTGGATCAGAAACCAAAGGTTGTCCAGGTTGATTAGGTAACTGCACATTAGGTTGCATAGTCTCTTGAATTTGACATTGATTCTACACCATTTTCATTCCGGGGTATTATCCCGTAGAAGGTTGTGCATATATAGGACCATAGCCTGATTGAACGTAGGGTTGATAACTAAGTGGTAAATTTCCAGCTCCTTGTACAAATGATTGACCAGAAGATGTTTGGAAACCTTGAGTTGGGTACTAACCTTGAGATTGATAACCCTGAGGCACGTACTGAATCTGGGGTTGATAAGGATCCTAAGGAATATATTGATTCTGGGGTTGACCTTGGGGTATGTACTGTCCTAAAGGTTGATAACCTTGAGGTATGTACTGTCCTTGAGGTTGTTCTCCAGGTAAATAATACTGTCCTACAGTTTGTCTTGGTAAAAAAATACCTTGAGGTTTCCCCCCCAGGCGGTAACTAACTACCTTGAGGTTTTCCCCCAGGCGGTAACTGACTACCTTGAGGTTGCCCCCCAGGCGGTAATTTACTAACTTGAGGTTGCCCCCCAGGTGGTAACTGACTACCTTGAGGTTGAGAATTTGGGATATTACCAGACATCATAAATATTTTCTCTACGTTCAACGTTTCAATTTTAGCTCCATTAATACTAGATGATAACACTTATTCAATTAGTCGAGGAGTTTCTCCTAAGAAAGTACCAGAGAGTGCCTGCTACCCCGAAGGAACAGAAGGACCACCGTATAAAAATGTTTCCGGTGATTGGGAAAACATAGATGACTCTCCTGACATGATCGATGAAGGATAATAACCTCTTGGTGTAGGATGAAAAGGAATTCGAGGTGGTGAAAAACTGAGACCCAGGTTTTCTAAAAAATCTGTCAAAGATTAATACCAAGCGTCACTTCTAAAAGGAATGTAGAATATTGATTCAGGCTCCCTAATATTCAAAGTTTGTTGGTTTTCGGGAAGAGTTACGTCTTCTTCTGGATCGACAAGTTCTTCAATAGATATGAGGTCAAAAGGAAGATTTTCAGTAATGATATTTCTTACCCTAGGTGAACCAGGATCACTAGAAGTTGGAGTAACAAATCCTGAAGATGGTTCCAAAACAGCAAGTTTAGTGTCAGGCTCAGAAATTTTAGGTTCTTCAGCTGATTCACTGGAAGGAGAAATACTACCAATAACTTCAGAAACTGAAATTGGTTGTTGAATATGCTCTGTTATTGGTATTTGATGATCAGGATGAACAATTATAGATGCATCTCGAGCTTCTGTTGATCTAATTCTACTATCACTAGGTGATATTAGAGCTCGTAGCCCTTCAAGTTGGCTTGGTTTATACTCAGGGGGCTTCCCCTGAAGTCTACGGGACTGTCTCGGTAATTCTGCCATGATTGTATATTAATTAATCACACACAAACAAATAAAATTTCAATAAAAACACCTAAAGTCTCTAAAGAAACAAACAGCTGAATCACATGCCTAAAAAAATATAAGAGTTCAAGCCACGCACAAACAGTAACTTCTCGTACTAAAAACACTAGTTGGTGATGAAATCCAACTTAGTAGAAGTTTAATATAGAAAGAGCGGTTGGAATAGTTACCTCGACAACCTGCTTAATGAAACAGACTGGCACAATTTTCTTCACAAAACCATCTCGAGTGAAGAGAATCCCCCAGAGAGTCCAAGTGAGTATAGTCGACGTCTGCTATAGGTACAGTGAGATATTTCCTTCACCGTCACCTTAGGAAATAATCTTAAGTTTATGGACACTAAGGTTACCAATAGCAAAAAATACAACTGGGGGAACAGTCTACGATCCTATTCTACGCGCAAGGGCAGAGTAACAAAGCTCAATCCCCTTGAAGGCTCCTCGACATGGTCAATCCGAGGTTTACCAACAAGTGACCCCAGGCTCCTTGATAATGGTTAATCTGAGGTTTACCATTTGTAATGCTCGCAGATCTTCTATCTTTCCCAATGAAACAGAATTGATTGTCTCAAAGGTTCGGACATGATCTCGTGATTAACTCCTTTAAGAGAAGCTTCCCATAATGTACCAATTACAATTGGATTTATTTCCTACTGCAATATTTATCTACTTGTTTTTTTTTACTATCTTGGAGAGTTAATTACTCCCTACTCCAAGATACTAGCCTAAGCTATATTGGTGATAAGAGCCCTAGAAGTAGAAAAATTACTAAAAAAAAATTAATTAAGCGTTGTTTTTATGGGATGTTTCTTTAAGTCAATAGGTATGGAAATGAAACTTTGATGGTGTGAAGACTCGACTCCAAACACACTAAAAAATGCACCTAAAATGATAAGCAATTCGGTTTTCTTTCAATGAAGTCTAGCTAAAAGAAAGAGTTCGAGAAATCCAATTTCTTAAGAGACAATTCTTTCTTTCAACATGAAGAATAAATGAAAAGAAAAATCTTTTTTTTTTCAATAAGAACTCAAAAAGAGATAAACAATCAATGCTCACAATAAATCCCTTTCACTTTTCAAAACTCGAAACTACAAATAACAACTTTTCTTTCAAAAGAGATCTACAAGTTCTAGAAAAGCACTCAAAACTACGAAAACCAAATTTTGAGATCTAAAAACTTCGAAAATCTAATTGAATAAAAGCTTCAAAAAAATTTGAGAATGTTTTGCTTAGTTGTTCAGTAAACTAAGGATTCATTTTCACAGAATAACAAACAAATCAAAAAACATCCAGATATGTTTTCTTTTGTAAAAATGAAATTCAGAACTTATAACAAAGTTTGTTCAAAGATTTGCAAAGAGAAAACTAGATCTATTCCTCAAAAAGGATGGATTTCGCAACCAAGTCAGACTCATCAAGAAGACAAAAATATACCAGTGTGATCTAAGGTATTTCAAGCTTCTAATCTTTGAGTCACTACAGAGACAAAGTGAAAACCACTCCAAGTATGCAAAGCTTCTAAAAAATCACTCAAAACAAACATACTATTGGAACTCACTCACAAGAGGTTTTTAACAGGAAAAATACAGATCTGGGTAGACATTAAGAGTCCTAAATCAAATTTAAACTTAAACTGGAAGAATAAATCATGAGATTTCAAAAATTTTAACAGGTTCTGCAGGCCCCAGAGGCAACAGGTGCGGTCCCGCACTGGTTACTTAAGGAAAGTGTGAATATGCTCGCACTATGTGTGAAGATAAAGTGCGGTCCCCTGAAAAGTTCAAGAAAAACACAAAAAACTTCAAAAAAATTCAAAGCAAAGTAAACCTAAGCTACCCAGGCGAGTATACATCAAATCAAAAACCAAAAAAAATCATTTTCTCAAGTCAAAACAAAGGAAAACCGAAAATCAAAAACTTTCCCCAGCGGAGTCGCCAATTTGTTGGCCGGATAAATCGATCTTGTGGACAAGATCGATCTCCCTAGTATCAGAAGATATTCTAGCAACAAACAGACAATTAAATCTATATTTCTCTAGATACATCACGATTTATAAGTAAATGCTACAAAGGTGTTATGATCCTACCTTGATCCAATGCTTGTTTGTAGTAGTCGTCCTTCAGTCGCCCGAAAGAGTTATCTTCGAAGATCTGTAATCACAAACAATAAAACATCAAATATAACCTACATAGCATATATTCATAAATCATATATATTATGGTGATCAAGGAATCCATAAAATAAACAATCAAATGATAGCTTATTGAGAAAAACAAACTTATTTGTATTAACCTTGAAATAGTAGAAGAACCTTACAACCTTTTCAGCCTTGATATTGAACAGGTCTTCCTGGGGTCCAAAGCAGGAATTTCCTTTACTCCGACAAGCCTTGCACTCTTCCAACCGAGATACATACAGGTATGTAATCTTTCCTCATAAAATCTCAGCTAAAGGAGTCTAAGTTCCAACAGCACTTTACCTCAAATAACACTAAAGCTTGAACTCCCATTGAGGCTGCCCAATGCCTCTTTTTATAGTGCAAAAGAGGAGGTTACAATTCCAATTATGAAGGGATAGAATCCTCCTTCAAAGGGATAAACTCCTCACATCAAGGGATTATCTCCTTAAGGCATGGGATACATGAACCTGAAAAGAACAGATTTTCCCCCGCAAGATTCCTTCCATAAGCTTCTAGAAATGACTAAAAGTGAGCTTTTTGAGTTTACTTGCGCCCTTTTAATATTTTACAAGGGTCTGCACTCTTAACACAGAGAAAGTGCGGTCAGGTACGCAGGAGACATGGCCATTAAGTGCGGGACAGGAGGTAAGACAAAGATAAAGTGCGATACCAGAGTTTTAGAGACTTTTGAAAGCTTTTCTCTTATTTTTAAGGCTTGACATGAGGAACTGATGTTTTAAGACTTGAAAAAGAGGAAAGTATGAGTGATAATGAGCTCATACAGATAACAGAATGTCAAGGTGACAATTTTCAGTGCAACAGGGATCCTCCACAACTTCCTCGAAAGAGGATGGTTCTGTCACGATACACTTGCTCATCAGAGCCATGTATCCAGTAAATCGGTCAGGTGAATGTCTCTGTCTGCACTGTGATGTAGGGGCTCCTACATTCTGCGTTGCATCAAGATTTAGTCGCTCAACTTCTATAGTGCGCTTCCACCCTCTGATGTTTGGCGCTGCATGAGTGGTTTCTTCCATTCCATGAACCTCCTTTTGTGGTTGATCCACATCCTGAGGCTCATCTTTAGGAACTAGTAGCTCCTCATCTAAATGAAAGTGTAGATCCCTCTCAAGCGGCAACTTCATGGCTTTATCCTCATTAAATTTGATATCCCCTCGCACAACAGTCTTCCAACTGTCTGGAAAATACACACGATAATTTTGGGGTGTTTCTGTGTACCCCACAAATATCCCAACCTCTTCAGTTGGCTCCAACTTCTTCCTTGCATCCTTCTTCACATGAATGTAAACAGGTGAGCCAAAAATCTTCAAATGAGAAATATCAGGCTTCTTACCAGAAAACGCCTCTTCGGATGTACTCATGCCAAGTACTCTATGAGGACAACGGTTTTGCACATAAACCGCAGTGTTGCATGCTTCAGCCCACAAGTTTATGGGAAGGCCCTGATCATGCAACATCGCCCGTGCAGCACCCATGATCGTTCTATTATTTCTCTTCGCGACCCCATTCTGCTGTGGGTTATGAAGCGCTATGAGCTCTCTTCGAATTCCTTCTGCGCTGCAAAATTCTTTGAATTCGCCAGAGATGAATTCACCACCATTATCGCTCCGTAGAGCTTTCACATGCTTCCCTGACTCTTTCTCAACCAGTGCCTTGAACTCACAGAACTTTGAGTATGTCTCTCTCTTCTTCTACATGAAGAAGATCCAGCACTTACGAGAAAATTCATCAACAAAGATCACATAATACATGTGCTTTGTTGTCGAAGCTACTAAGAAAGGTCCACACACGTTTGTGTGAATTCTCTCAAGGATCGTTGTGGCGCGACTATCCTTCTCATGAAAAGTGGTCTTCATAAATATTCCCAAAGTACATCCCTTGCACTGATCTGACTACGCAATTTTACCCTTGGGAAGCCTGGTAGAAATCTGTTGCAAAATTTTCAAAGCACCATGGTGAAGATGGCCCAATATCCTATGCCACAGTTCCCCCTCATCCCGGCTCACCACTCCTTCTACTTTGCCTGCCATTATTGCGTAGCCATCTACCTGTAATTGATAAAGGTTCTTAACTCAAACCCCTATCCTCCGGGTTTCACCAGTTGTTTTACTACGCAGGAAATCCTTTCCCTCCCTAAAAACAACATCATATCCCTTGTCTTCCAACATCACCACAGAGATCAGATTATTCTTCAATCCTGGAACATGCATGACATCCTTCAATATGAAAGGTTTACCAGACTCCCTCTCAAAGGAAATGGTCCCGATACTAGTCGCACTGTATCTACCATCATCGCCCATCTCGATGTGCACTCCAAGATCCTTCTCATCCAGATCAGTAAACAAATCTTTGTCTCCGGTCATATGGAAAGACGCACCACTGTCAAGAAACCACACTAATCCCATCACACTTGAAACCAAGCATGTGATCGTGAGAAAATCCAACTCAAAACCGGTGGAGGCTAAGGCCTCTCACATGCATCCAATGTACCGCGTATTTTTCTTCTTGCATACAATTAGTGGTGTAATGTTCGTGTTGGTGACAGCAGCACTTCACCTTGGATAAATCCTGCTTCTTGCCTTTCGCACCAGATTGAGAAGGATTTTTCTTTTCCTTCCCTTTCCTTGATTTGGCAGCCAAAGCGCAATTTTCTTCATCTTCATTCTTCGATGAAGATCCATCCTTGGTACTCCGCCTTATCTCCTCCTGCACAAGATCCGACCAAAGTCGCTCCCATCCTGGCAGTTTCTCCTGACCATTGACAGAGTCCTCATACAAATGCCAACTCTTCAGAAGCCCAAGGAGAACCAAGCTCACCAAGTCCTCTTCATCTACAGTAACCCCCACACTTCCCAGCTCATCCCTGCACTGGACAAACTTCGTGAGGTACTTGGGTATACTCTCGCCCTTCTCCATTTTTATTTTCCCGAGTTTGTCTTTGAGCGCCAACTTCCTCTGGTTGCTCTTGCTTTGGAACAATTCTGTCAAAGCTTTCCAGATCAAGAATGGAGAAGATTTACCATGAAGGCTGGACACTATGTGATCCTTCACACCTTCCAACATAATCCTTCAACATTTTGTTGTCTTCTTTTGCCATGCGTCAAGTGCGGCAGCATCGCTAGAAGCAGGTTTTGGAATTTCTGCATCTATGAACTCCTTCAACCCATTATCCTCCAGCACCGCCTCCATCCTGTCCTTCCATGCAATATAATTCGAGCTGCCATCAAGGGCATACTCTAATCGCAATCTGTTGAAAGACATTTCAATGAATGCTCAACTTCGACACCAAGAAAACACTGCAGCAAATTCGAATTCCACCAGCACAAAACTCAACCACTTCAATAATTGCAATCTGCTCTGATAAATATCGGTCTGATACCATGTAGAAATTTATATAACTTATGTGTTATATATCCAAGATTCTCCTGATCACACACTATTTGACTTCATGCACAATACAGAATCTATTCCACTATTGATCATCACATGTGGAAATTAAATCAATTGCAATGCACATATGAAACCATAAAAATTCACACACATTAACATAGATGTTTTAATCTGAAAGCCTGGCTAAAAACCCCAAATATCTCAGATATAATATATATGTCATGAGACTGCGTAACAATCCTCATACAAGTTGATCATATCAAGTTTCCTTAGTACAATACAATCGCTACACACTAATCAGGCCCAATCTAGCAAATCCATGCACCGATTCACCTGATACCGCTTCTTATCACAAATCTCGATCAAGGAATGGCTCTAAATGAACTCGAATTGGTCCATCCTTTCTCACGCAATCCTCATTGGCATCTCCAATCACTGGGTGTTGCAAATCATGCAACACTATAGTCACAACTGATAGTCAACTTGCTCTTTCACCTACCTCTCCAATGGTCTCCACTGAAACTATCCATGCACTGTAGTTAACTGATGTATTCTTCGGTTGATTAATGAGTTAATATTTAGTGAATTAATTAATAATTAATTCACACCACTCTCACTAGTGTATCAATCAGTTAGACTAGATACAACTAGCTCAACTGTGTCTAACCGAGTTAAACTGAACACAACTCCACCAACTACCTCAATAACTCCACCAAACTCTGTCACATGAGTTCTAACTGAAGTCTCCATGCAATAGCTCCACTTAACCCTCAGGAATAGCGTAATTTCTTCTGTCAGCTCCTGTGCCACATCTGTGCACTTAACTGAAGTGCTCCAAGAGAATAAGATAATGTTTATAGTCCAAATATTATTAAGAGCTAATAATATTCGACATATCTATTTTTAGACTGGCAATCTAAAAATAGATTCCGCTCAATATGTCTAAAAATAGAAGTCCATATATTTTTCCAACTTGACCAACCATCCACAAATAGCATCCTGCAACTCATAGAATATGATCGACATGTCTAAAAATAGACATAGTCTAAAAATAGACTTTGCGCCAAAAATAGCCTGTTGGCCCACTTACTGAAGGTGACTCTTTTCACTAAGCTCATCATCTTGTTGAATCTCAACAAAACAAATGGCCCAATGCCATTTCTTGAACTCATTTGATGATTTTGTTACTTTCTTACATGCATTTAATTCCTCAAAAAGATCACAAACTCATAAGACTGGAAAAACAGAGCATTAGGAAAGTTCGTAGCGAATTCTGACTGTTTTATAGTGATTTCACTACGAACTTGGGTAAAAGTGTCAAATTCACTCTAATGACCACATTTTCTCATGCATGAGATATTTTTGGATTTTTCATTGACATTGACTCCTATCACACGAATGATGAACATTAAAACCCCTCACATACGTGCATTTTTTCAAAATTATGAATTCAAAAGACCCTATTGAACTCTAAGTGACTCAACCTAATTAAATTAACACCAACCAAGTTTTATCATGGATAACAGTGGCTCTAATGGGGATATTGCGCCCCTGTGGTGCAGCAAAGAACTAGCAGACCAGGTGCCTTATCCATTGGGTTGATCCCAACCTCTTGTCATATTATTTAGCCTGCATTCGTCCCTTGACATGCTCTTGAAGCAAATACACTTGTACAAACCAAAAATTGCAACTACAATATTCAAACTAAATGGTGAAATAGATGCTTGCCCAACAAGCTTATTTATGTACATACCAATCCTAATCTAACAACTGAAGACCAAACTTTCAATTCAAGCAATATGAAACCTCCAGTATAACCAGTAAAAGAACTGATCCAACACCTGTGATTCTTGATTGATCTTCAGTGGACCATCTATTAGCCACTCAGAATAAAAATTGAACCCATAACCTGAACTTATAAATGAAAGAAACTCCACCTTCACTGATGACTGAAATAGGATTACCAAAGGATCTTGATAATCATGAAAAATTTCCTATTTTAATGAAATCAGTAAATCAACAATAGGATCCTTGAAAACACTGAAAAGCATCATGTCTTGATGATCCCAAGGATAATTTTCATTCATAACTGCAGGTTGTCTCTGTTTTATGTCTTCATTTTCAACATCATTCTAGAGACAAGGCTCTGACTGTTGATGAAAATCTTCAATGGGAGGAACCATATCATGTGCTACATGGATGTTTAGAAATGAATTTTCATGCATTACAATTAGAAATTCATGTTTATCATCATGCACAAAGAACATTTTTTTTATCATTTAAATCTGGAGCAAGACATTTTGGGACAACAACTTGTAGATCAAAAACTTGTTGATTATTCTCCATTAGTGCTTCCTCATGACAGCCTTTAAGCATAGTCAAGGAATCAACCTCCTCCTGATAATAAAAAGAAACATGTTTCACATAAGCTTCTCCTTGCTCCTGCCCATTTTCATGTTGCTCAAAATTCGAAGGTTCAGAAAATGAACAAAGTGAAGAGCCTTGCAACTGACCATCTTTATTTTCCTCTTTATCACCTAAATATTGGGAAAGATGCTGCAAATTTTCACAAATTTCATAGGATATAACTTGGTGTTCAAAGTGTTGATCCATTCCATCTTCAAGCAAAGAAGACAGATATGTTTGTTGGAAACCTTCTTGATTATCATGACAACTAACATGAAAAATCATAAAGTGCCTCTAACATATCCTCATCCATGCACTCTCCATTATCACCAATACTTTTAAGATATGGAATTAAAACCTCACAAAAAGCATAGCAGTCTTGTAACAATGATAAAGAAGAATGAGTTTTCTCATAATGTTCTAAGAAAGTCCTATGGAAATATCTTAGAAAGAACAAGCTTCCTGGTTGCAACCCGTCATACCATGTTCTAGCTTCATCCTCTAGGGTGACCATAAACATTTTCATGAGACAATCCTCACGAAACTCAACTCATAACTTATGCACATGCATATGGAATCTAACCAAGTGAAGAGCAGCATTATCTTTCTTTTCATTTTTAAATATGGGAAGATAAGTCAACCAATTAACTCTTGGCATGGGATTTGTAAAACCAGGGAAGTGAGACTGACTCATAGGGGCATACCTGGCACGATTTATTGAAATAGAACTCATCTTCGAACTTCATCAAGCTACTAATATTCAAGAAGTGGAGCACCATGAAGCCATGAATTTCTAAATTCTTCAATAATGGAGTCACCAAGGTAGAAGTACAGCCTTCGAATGCTTCTGACCTCCTAATACCTTCAAAAGTTCAACATTTTTGTTTGAGCACAAAATTTCTGGAAAATGTGTCTTCAAAATCCTGGAAAATGCACCAAAATGTTATCACTAACTTGGTACAGATGGGCTGCTCCACCAGTCAACCTAGAGTAACTCTTTCAAACCTACTTCTAGCTCAAAATTAGCCTTTTCAACTTGAGAGGGCTCTCTCAAAGATAAAATGATTTTATGAAAATGAAGTTCAACTAATGGCTAACTCTAAAATAATGTTTTGAGTGTGTTTGTATGCAGGTGAAATATGTGGAGAAATCACTATCATTGGGCATATGGAGTTAGCGTAAAGAAACTCAATGACATGGGAACTCTTCTCATGGAATCTGAGGCATATAGATGTTATGATGAAAATATAACATACACAAATACACAACAGTCTAATGTTTGAAGGAAGTTAGAGCATGATATACATGAATTATAAGTAATCAAACATCATAATACTAAAGATAAAATTGCAGAATACATAAGACAAATACCCATGAAAACATCAATGAATCTCAGGTGAAAAAAATCCAATTGCCATTGTATATTACTAATAAGAAGTTTTTACAATAGTAGCTCTGTAATCAACATCAATCAACCCTTTCTAACTCTAAAACTCTCTCATTTATAGAGTGAGGAATCATACAAATGATTTTCCACCTTGCGAGCTTCAAATTCCCACCTCAAAAACCTATTTCAAATAGGATTGCATCACTTGGAGACTTCCTAGGGATATTTTTGTTTTGCAGAGTTTGAATACAAAAAGGAGTCTTATTTCATTAAATGACTCAAAAAATCTATTTAATAACCTTTATCAACTGAAACCAACTAATTTTATGAGTGTACTGGAGTGATGATGTGTCATTACGCCACCTGGTTGCTGATTTGGACCTCCTCCAAGTCAAACTTTACAATTTTCTCATAAATCTGGTTAGTGAAAATTCTGAAAAATATGCCTCAAAGATAGGTGCATAATTTCCAAACCCTGATGCCTTCACAAAAACTGAGAGAGTTTTTTGTAGATGGGCTTGTGTTGAAGAAAAAAATCCTTCGTATTTCCAAAATGATTTTTCAATTGGTCAAAATCGAAGTTGAAGTTCACTGCTAAAACAGTCATGTATAGGAAAGTTCAGGAGAGTTCGTAGAGTTTTCATTTCACCACTTTCTGCACAATTTATGACTTTGTTGATCATTGGAGGGTCTTCCTTGGGTCTAATAAGCTAAATACATGCCTCTATCACCCTTTTCCATGTAATTTTTGAAGGATTTTTAGCTTAAGGAAACCTACAGTGAGTTCGTAGTGAAAACTCAGCCTCAAGCCTAGAGCACGCTACGAACTCACCATTTTGGCAGATTTTTTTGTAATTTCTTCTCCTTTGCCCTAAAATCATCTTTGCGGCCTGCATATGTCTTGTGACGATAGCTTAAGACAAAAAGTGACCAAAAATGTGTGGCTTACCATGTTTAACGTCAACATCTTGCATAATCACTTTAAGACCCTTTTTCTTCAATTTAACTCGTAGCATATTTATCGAACCAAATTGACATCCTGATCTAGGTGGATATTGGTGGTCACTCGCCTATTCCACTTGGGGCCCCACCATTTTCTCTTTCATTTTTTCAGTTTCGGCACAACTTACTATTTTTAGTAGTTTTTTCGGGTCCTGAACTTCCAGAGCCATTTTGAGGCCCTAAACGACGTTTTTTGGGAAAACCAAGAGCAATATGGGTCCATGGATCGATGTTGCTCACTCAAAATTTGTAGTCCTCAGATAGATATTTCTAATGAGGTATGTTTCGCGTCAAATTGAGATCATATGCCAAAGTGACGTCCCCGAGAAGTTGAAACACCAATTTACCCAAACGAGGCCCATAGTTTTGGCGCTTCATCTCTTAGGGTTAGGGTTTTGGATGTTTAGGGTTTTCCATTGTTTCTAAATAATAAATAGGCCCTCGAGCCTCATTGTAACTCAGTTCAGAGGCCTGTAGCTGCCACATCTCTTCTTAGAGATAGCTACCAGCGCCCTAGCTAGTTTATTTCCATTCTGTCAGTAAGCAAATCTCAATTCTTTGATATTAATGAAATGCAGTGTTATTTCCTCTGCATCTTTGTATTTATGGTTATATGGTTATTCTATTATGTTCCTGCATAAATCCATATTAGTGGTATCAGAGCGGTCTTCTTTTTCTCAATCCTTCTTTGCATGTCCCCAACGAGGTCAAGGTATAAGGAGTTAGGGCTCGATCTAGTGGAACCTTTGCAAGATTAGCCTCGCAAACCCCGAAGGACGCCCATGGGGGACGAAAATAAATATGAGGGAGCAGGAGATCCTATCAAAATATTGCTCAAGCAGGCCCTCGAAAAACAAAGGAACGCGATGATGGATAGCTTTTCCCAGATCCTTCAACGGCTGCCCATCGGCAGTGCATCTGCATCCAGCAGTCACTCTGGAGGTGTGACTCCCTTTAAGGTACAAGTAAATTTTGAAATTCCCATATTTGAGGGTCAAATAGATGCAGATGTTGTAGATAGGTGGTTGAATCTATTAGAAGGATATTTCTTGGTTCATGACTTTTCTTTAGCCCCTCAACAGAAGGAACCCAAGTGAAACAAAAGACATTTTCCAAGGCCACAAAGCCTCACCTAACACAGCTATATATCTGCCTAGCTTTGGTAGGTAGATTTTCCCCGACGCAATCCACAAACTCAAATCCCATCCCATCCTTGGTGGATAAGTCCGACGACTCAACAGTGTGGAATGGAGTTTCTCGTGGATCTTTGGATCTATCTATAGTTCCGGGGAAAGGGATACATACATACCAAGGTGTTCATATTGCCTGTCTATTTTCATTTTATCTGCCTGTCGGCTTGTCTGAATTGGATCCTTTCCAGGGCTAGATCAGGATAATATTATATTTGCACTCCTCAAAGCTACCGCCCATGTCAAGGACTGGTGGGAAACTTACTGTGAGAAAAAGGACGAGACAAAACCCTCTCTGTTCTCGGTCATACCCACTTGGAATTCTTTCCGAGATGCCATCAAGGAACAATACTATCCCATGCGGAGCAATGAGGACAAGTACATACAATGGACCACGCTATGACAACAAAGCGATCAAGATGTGCATGAGCTGACGAATCTGTTCCATACCCTGCACACAAAGTTGGGTATCAAAGATTCAGAGAAACATCTGGTGCTAAAGTATTACAGTTGTCTACATAGATACATTCAGGAGGAAATGGAGTTCCTTGACATCTCCTCGCTTGGTACAGCATTACCAGTATGCTGCCAAGATTGAGCAGAAATTCAAACAAAAGAGGCAAGACTTTGGATCTACAAATCAAAAGCAAGGGAAAGGTGCCCCAAAACCACAAAACAAAGGACAGAGCCAAGGCATAGCGGCTCAAGACAACCTGTCAAAGCCACAAGACAAGAACAACACCACAAAGCCAAAGAAGGACACGAGGAAGTGGTGTGAGTTCCATAAAAGCTCCACTCACAACACGAGTGTCGGGCCAAGCAGTCACTGGTGGCCGAGATGATGGCTTTTGAGTCAGATGCATGCTCCGGCTCTGAATCAGAACCTAACAAGGGGAATGAAAAAGGGAAACAGATTATTGATGTGGAGCCCAACGCCACTATTGCCACTACGAAGATCCAGAAGCAGGAACCGGAAGATCCAGAGGAGGAGGAACGTCTCTTCCACACCCAGATGTGGGCAAAGGGCTCCCTGGTACAGTTCATTGTCAACAATGGGAGCCAAAAGAACCTCATTTCAGCAGATTTCGTGAAGCAGTTGGGCTTGCCGACCACAGTTCACCCACATCCATACACCATCGGGTGGCTTCACCAAGGACAAGATCTCTGCGTCAGCCAACAGTGACGCCTTCCCTATAGCATCAAGCCCTTCACGGATGAGGTATTATGTGACATTGCTCCTATTTATGTTTCTGATTTATTATTAGGACAACCATACTTGTGGAAGCATCATGCTGTGTATGAGTCTCGGCCTCGTGCTATTATTGTTACTTTGGGAAATAAGTTCTACAGGATACCAGAGGTACCACCTCCTGCCGCTATCTTTTTGGTTACTGCAAAACAATGCAGTAAGCTCATTTTCCAAACCAGGAAATTTGTTTTCTTGGTGATCTGCCCCCAGGGAAAGAAGAAGATTGTGGCCACGACCTCCAGACAGGGCTCCTCTGCACAACAACAACAAATGGACAAGGTTGTGGAGGAGTACGGAGACATCTTCACCTCACCCACAGGGGTTCCTTTGCACTGTTAGGTCAAGCACCTGATTGATCTGACCCTAGGTGCATCGCTACCCAATGGACCGATCTATCGGTGCTCTATTCTGGAGAACAATGAAATCAAGAAGAAAATTTAGGAGCTGCTGCAGAAAGTTCACATCCGACCAAGTTCATCGCCCTATGGAAGCCCGATCATGTTGGTACAGAAGAAGTATGGGACATGGAGACTTTGTATTGACTATTGGGCACTGAACAAGATCACTGTTTGGAATAGGTACCCGATCCCATGGATTGATGACCTTCTGGACCAACTCAAAGGGGTGACATATTTCAGCAAGATCGACATGAAGTCTGGGTATCACCAGGTACCAATTGAACCCTCTGATGTGTGGAAGACTACCTTCAAAGCCAAGGAAGGCCTTTTCGAATGGCTGGTCATGCCTTTCGAGTTGACGAACGCTCACACAATCTTCATGAGGTTGATGGACGACATCTTGCGGCAATTCACCAACTCATTTGTAGTAGTGTACTTGGATGACATTCTGATCTTCAGCCAGACTTGGGAAGAGCACCTCCACCACATCTGATAAGTCCTCCAAACACTGCGGCAACACAAGTTGTGTGTCAATTTGGAGAAGTGCACTTTTGGCATGACCCGGGCTCAATATTTGGGATACATTATTAATGAAAGGGGGGTGCATGTGGATCCAACCAAGATCCAAGTCATTCGGGATTGGCCAACCCAAACCACTATAACAGAGCTTCGCAGCTTTCTGGTTCTTGCTAATTTCTACCGTAGGTTTGTGTTGGGATTCTCTCATATCACTTGGCCCTTGAGTCAAGTCACCAAGGGAGGAGTGAGAGAAAAATTCTTTTGGTCGGAATCTCAACAGAAGGCGTTCACAGAATTGAAAAATCGCCTATTTTCTGCCCCAGTTCTCACATTACCAGACTTGCAACAACCATTTGAGATCGAGATAGATGCCTCTCACTATGTTATTGGGGCAGTTCTTACTCAATAGGGACATCCAGTGGCATATCACAGTGAGACATTGTCTGACACAGTTCGCAAGCAACCCACTTATGACAAAGAAATGTATTCCATTGTGAAAGCTTGTTGACAATGGAAGCATTAAATTTTGGAGAAGGAAACAATCATCCACACAGACCACCAGCCCCTGCAGTTCATACAGACACAAGGGAAGTTTCAGAATGATCGCCATCAGAATTGGTCCACATATCTGTAACATTTTCATTTGAACATCAAGTACAAGAAGGGTAGCACCAATAATGTTGCATACTGCCTCAGCCGACCACCGATCGTGGCGCTCACCACCGTTCTCAACTCTTGTGTGCACGAGACTTCTAATTGGCCGCTTCTCTATGAGAGCGACCCAAAATTCGGCCACACATACAAGGCAATCTTGAGGGGTACGCAAGTTCCAAATTTTCACCTCCAAGATGCACTTTTATGTCACCTGGGATACCTTTGTGTTCCTTCAAGCGAGCGTGCCAAGATGATATGGGAAGCACACTATCGTCGAGTCGTTGGCCATTTCGGGGTCGAGAAAACAGTAGCAGTACTTCAGAAGTATTTCTATTGGCCGAACCTTCGAAAGGATGTCGGGAAGCACATCAAATCCTACAGTGCTTGTGTCATTGCCAAACCGAACATCAAGAAGCAAGGCCTATATACTTCGCTACCTACCCCTAGTCAACCTTGGAAATCCATCTCCATGGATTACATGTCGGGCCTGCCTTCTACTAAGCATGGAAATAACTGTGTTTTCATGGTCTTCGACAGATTCTCGAAGATGGCCATTATGGCGGCCTGCAAGAAGAATATCACAGCAGAAGCCAATGCTAAACTCTTCTTTGAACGAGTGTGGGTGCACTTTGGGATCCCATAGTCTATCATATCAGATCGGGATAGCAGATTCCTTAACACATTTTGGTCCAGCCTCTGGTCAATGCTGGACACCAAGCTCACCAAGTCCATAGCTTTCCATCCCCAAACAGATGGCCAGACAGAGGTTGTCAACAGAATGATTGTACACATTCTACACATGTAAAATTCAAAGCATCCACGCACATGGGACGAGAGCCTCTCCTATGTAAAACATAGTTATAACCGGGCTCTCCACAGCTCAACCGGTCACAGCCCCTTTCAGGTGGGCTTGAGATTCCAGCCACTATGTCCCATTGACATAGCCATGCCATTTGTGGCTACTCAGGCCGATTTGGCTCATGTCCAGTCTGACGTTAACAAATAAAATAGCTTCATCGAGCACATTTAGCACATCCGCCAATAGGTTCATGACAGATTGGACAGATCCAAAGCTAAGTACAAGCAACACCATGATCAACATCAGGTGCCACACAACTTCTAGGTGGGCGACAAAGTGTGGCTAAATTTGCAGAAGGAGTGCCTCACTGGACCCCACCGCAAGTTTCACCCACTCCGATACAGGTCATACACCATCACCAAGGTTGTAGGAAACAATGACTTCGAGCTCATTATTCCACCATTCCTTGGTCTGCACCCAGTATTCAATGTGGACCACCTTCATCCCTACTTCCCACCTCTACTAGACACCTCTGACATTGCAGAACAACTCACACCAACAGAGTTAAACCCAGACTGCATGGAATAGACCACCACATACTGTATCATGGACATGCAAATCAAGAACACTCGCCAACAGAAGATCCAACTTTATCGAGTTTTCAAAGCTGGTCAACTCTTGCACCAAGGAAAGTGGTTCACCAGGGACCAAGTTCAACAGAAGTTTCCTCATCTCATGGAGGAACTTAACGCAATGGGGACCATTGCTTCCTAAGGGGGAGGAATGATTCAGGTGGATATTGGTGGTCACCCGCCTATTCCACTAGGGGCCCCACCATTGTCTCTTTCAGTTTCGGCACAACTTACTATTTTTAGCAGTTTTTCGGGTCCTGAACTTCTAGAGACGTTTTGAGGCCCTAAACGATGTTTTTTGGGAAAACTAGGAGCAACATGGGTTTATGGATTGATGTTTCTCACTCAAAATTTGTATTCGTCGGATAGATCTTTCTAACGAGGTATGGTTCGCGTCAAACATAGATCGTATGCCAAAGTTACATCCCCGGGAAGTTGAAACACCAATTTACCCAAACAGGGCCCATAGTTTTGGCGCTTCATCTCCTAAGGTTAGGGTTTTGGATGTTTAGGGTTTTCCATTGTTTCTAAATAATAAATAGGCCCTCGAGCCTCATTGTAACTCAGTTCAAAGGCCTGTAGCCGCCACATCTATTCTCAAAGATAGCTACCAATGCCCTAGCTAGTTTATTTTCATTTTGTTTGTAAGCAAATCTCAATTCTTTGATATTAATGAAATGAAGTGTTATTTCCACTGCATCTTTGTATTTATGGTTATATGTTTATTCTATTGCATTCCTACATAAATCCGAATCATGAACACTGATACACTAGAGTTAATACCTTGAAAGACTCAGGTTGAGATGGTGAGATATCTAATTGATGAGTTGGCATGCTTTGTTGCCTTGATGAGTTGTCATACACGTGAAGTTTGACAGTTGAGTTGCCCCCTTAAACAAATGGCCCAATGACATTTCTTGAACTCATTTGATGATTCAGTTACCTCATTACATGTGTTGAATGCCTCAAAAATATCACAAACTCATAAGGCTAGAAAAACAGAGCATTAGGCAAGTTCGTAGCGAATTCTGACTATTTTACACTGATTTTGCTACAAACTTCGGTAAAAGCGTCAAATTCACTCTAATGACCAAATTTTCTCATGCATGAGAGATTTTTGGATTTTTCTTTGACATTGACTCCTTTCACAGGAATGATGACCATTAATACCCCTCACATATGTGCATTTTTTCAAAATTATGAATTCAAAAGACCCTATTGAACTCTAAGTGACTCAACCTAATTAACTTAAGACCAACCAAATTTTATCATGGATAACAAGGGCAACCAAGGAGTGCATATAAGCAGTGAAAATGATCAGAATATCTACTAGATGGAAACACATATAAGCTTAGATATTTATTTACAATACTAATACTTGCTAATAGAGACATATCTAGAGGAAGGCTCCACTGTCAAGTGATGATGAGCTCTTCCATCTGCGTAAGGAGTCCTTAAAAATCATAATTGATAGCCATCATGAGACTACAAGTCAAATAGTATACCCATGTAGGGTCTGTAAATGTTATGCCTCCTCCCATATCTATCCAAATTCATCGGCTTGCTAGGGTAAACATCAGACGAAGAGTTACTATGACATGACCCAACCTCCAACCTCCAGTTATGGGAGTGGGGGCCACAAACTGACAACTAACAACGTTCCTTGGGGCTACAGGATACTCAGGGGCCAAAGGACCACCCCAAGCGACCATTCCCTAAGCTGACACTACTTTTCCACAAGACTAACCCCCACCTGCATGCATGATAGGGCCTTGGTGCAGTTATAGGCCTCCAACCACATGCAAAACACTGCTTCCATGTAGTTATGACCCAACTTGCCCAGTTTATAGGGTGCAGTCCCGAGATTTGAGCCACCTTTTCAAGCCAGCCTCCAAACCACTACCCATAATTGCCTGAGACTTTCCAGAATCATAATTAACATGACAACAAAGCTAAACACTCAATCTCAATTTAGAAACTTGACCTAAACTGCCTATAACAAACTAGACATTTCGTCAAACACATGGAAAACATGTAAGCTACAGGTCATGAATGCATATCTGATCATTTTAGTTTGAGATTCATCTGAGAATCACCATGAAGGTTCTATGTCCTCTCCACATAGTTTCAACAACACTTATTAGTCCATACATTCATCACCCAATCAATAACTAAACAATTCATGATAAGAGTCGTAGACAATACACAACATACAACCAACGTAGAAACCATGGCAACTCAGCCATAATATCACCAACATAATCACTACAAATGCTCCTATATCATAATAGGAAGATGTCTCATATTAACATATGAAAATAGAAATTAAGTCCGTACCACCCGACCATAAATTGGGTTGAACCAAATATATCTTTCAACCAATCAACCCCACACCATATTCCAAGCATGAATGTGGGTTCTCACAGAATAAAGCAAGACAAAACCAACCAGGGATTCCAAAGGTCAAACCACCTCAACCCTCAACCATTGTGATTCCACCTATATGGTCGAACATCACTAACATCAACCAAATCAGTCTCTACCCAAGTTGTCTAGGCCTCTGGGAACTAGTAACTCAACCCACAACCTTCCAGGGCTCCAAAGCATTTCTCCAACCCAACTCCAGGGACTAGTATCTCAACCCACCAAGGGATCCAAAGCCTTTTTCTTAACCTAGGCTCTAGGACTAGTAACTCACCCAAGTTGTGTAAGGGCTTCCAGAGCATTTGTTCCAACCCACACCCATCAGGAACTTGAGCACCAATCAGAAAAACAACAAGTGGAAAAACCCACAACACCATGGTTATCCACGAAAGGGCAAGGAAAGGATAAAACCATTTTCAACCCAAGACAATATCCATGCCAGTGACATCACATAACCAGAAAATCACATGCATATACCATGTATCTAGAAATCAACAAGGAAATCACACACACAACTTGTTACTGCAACAACCCTAATGAAAATTCCATGTAATAAAAGTTAAAAATAATAACCACAGTTGATGGGACACTTATTCCAAGCTGAATGATGGGAAAAAATCCTAGGGGGTGTTAATTTGGTTTATTATGGCTAAGGAAATCGGCAAAGGCAAAGACAAAGGATTTGGAAAGGAAAAATGGCATTTTTGGCACATGTATTTATGAAAATAATGGAAATTAGGAGAAAAGGGAGATGAAAGGTCACAGGTTGCAAGTGAGGAGAGAAATGAAGGAAAATAATGGAAAATGAAGAAAATATAGGCCTCTTCCATAAAAAGGCTTATGAGGATCAGTTGGTACCTTTTTGTCAGTTCAGTTTTGGAGCTCTCTCATTATTCTCTCTCTTTCTCTCTCTCTCTCACTCTTGGACACTTAAAGTTTTTAGATACTTTTGGCTTGGAGTACGAAAGGAAAGAAAGTAGGAAAAATGAGGAAGCAAGCAAGGAGGAGCAGGAATTAGGCAGCTATAGCAAGATTCTTTGCTGGTATTGATTCACATGTATGATTTCCTTCCTATATTTGACATGCATGATATTACATGTGGTTCTTTGTTGTCTTCGCATGGTTTTTTCCAAGTGTGACATTATATTCAGCCTAGCCTTGCCATTTCCAAATAGCCATGGTGGTGTGGAGTTCTCATGTTTTGGTTTTGCATTCGAATTTGAGCGAGGTGGATCTTCGAATGATTATAGAACTAGTTCACTTGTTGCCTCGGTTTAGGGCCTAGTAATCTAGGTGTGGATTGCGGTAAAGCCTGAGAGATGGTGGTTTTCTCTCCATCTCAGGCCTAGGAATCTAATTTTTGGATTGCGGTAAAGCCTGGAGAGTAAAGCCTGAGAGACTACGAGACATGAAAATTCCTCGCAGTTTAGGCGAAGAGAATTCAGGGATATCTATGCTTGTGTTGGCCTAGTGATTGAGTGTGGATCATGGTGGAGCCTAGTTTATGATTGATGAGGGTGAGGTGGTTTAGCCTCGGGATGCCCTGGTTGGTTTTTCGGTTTGAATCCCACATTCATGATTTGAATATGGCATGGGGGTGATTGGCTGAAGAGAGATTTGGCTCAACCAATCTATGGTTGGGTGGAACGTGGAACTCCCATCTCCAGTTGTTTCTTTACATTCAAAATTGAAGAGCTCGTTCCTTTGGTATTTGGTATGAAAAAGTACTAGTTATTATGTGGATTTCACTAATGTTATATCCATGGTATTTCTTTTGTTATTATGATGGTTATAAGCATGTATTTTATATGTATGATGTATGGCTCAATCTATTTTTTTCCCATAAATGAATATACAATGTATCTATGGTCAAATAGATTGTATTGCAGCTTATGATGTAAGGGATCAGTGCTTCTTAGCAATTCTCAGATAATTATTAGATCCCTATGTTTAATTATGTTGTTTACACCTATAGATGCAATGTTTGTGACATGTTTGAAGAAATGTTTGTCATGGATGGGTGAGGTCAGATGAGTTCTTGATGACGTGATTGCTTCCATATATTTTTTTTAATGTAATTTATACTCTCCTGAAGTTATAGGAATTTTTGGGTAGTGACATGGGCTCAGGGGCTGAAAATGTGGCACGAATCTCATAGCTGCAAGAACATAATTGACCTTTGGGGCCCTTATCACGACCTTTCCAAGGCATTCCCACGGATATAGGTTTCTAGCCACTCCCTTTCCCTTACATTCTCGCGGCTAAGGCCTAAATGGGTCAAAATTCAGTCCCCCTTCAAGTTTTAGGGGTCTAGGAGGGTAGTTTACCTCCTAGAGGTGTTGTTAATGTTGTGTAAGGTGTGGTTGTTGTGTTTCCGTCAGTTCCACTTCCTTAAGTTCATCTAGGAGGTTGAATCTCATATTAGTATCCTCTCATCACATGGTTACCCCAGTTGGCCGATTGCTTGGGTACATGTGGGAATAGGGTGTTACAGAGCGGTATCAAAGCATGGTTCAACTCTCAGACCAATAGGTGGTGTGTTGGTCATGCTTTTATGTTGATTACTTAGGTGTTTTCATACCTTTATTGTATTTGGTTCATTAATCTGAATTGTATTGACCATGGTGGCAGTGGTGTCGCCATGAAAGTGTTGATGATGTTATCGCTGACATGTTGTCATGAATGTGTGATCGATTGTGTGTTGTTCTTGTTTATGTATTATGTGTGCACTCTTGATTACATATGGTTACATGTTGTATATGCATTTCTTGGTTATGCTAGGTCACATTTGAGTCATTTTTGCTTGTGTAATGTTATATGTTGAATATGCATTGGTCGTTCATGTTGGGTTACATGTTGCTTATGCTCATATATGATTCGTGCTTATGGTTGTGTGTGGTCAAGTTTACATTGGTGTGCATTTGGCACGGTCCTGCATGGATGATTGGACTCTAAGTATAATGACATTTATATGTTGTAATGATTATATCTATACATCTATTACGTTGACTGGTTGATCTTGCAGGAAGTATCTTCCCCAAATTACACTAAGGTACGTTGGTTTATTGTTATTTGGTTTAGCTGACATATTATACCTTGCACAAGAGAAACATGAATAGGTGAATTAAATACTTCTTCAGAGCTTGTCAAAATTGCATAAACAAGGGCCACTATGGATCAGTTATGGACATGAGGACATAACTAATGGGGCATATGGCAGTAGGTCTCCTAGTATACACAAGTTATATAGAGTAGATACAGTCAGAGATGGTAGGTTGTTGGACACTCTAGATCAGCGGGGTGATGAGTATATGTACCATTCTAGTTTTGGTTCAGATAGACATCATGATCATCATCGGTATCACCCTTACAGGAGAAGTGATAGGTGATACATGCCTGATGAATTTAAGAATGCAAAGCCACCTACTTTTGATGGGAACTTGAAGAAACCAAAAGAGGCAGAAACTTGGATACTTGGAATCAAGTAGTTCTTTGAGTTGCATGAGTACTCATATAACATGAAAGGCGAGGATTGCTATCTATAGTTTTAGAGGTAAAGCAAACATCTGGTGGGAAGATGTGAAGTGGGTCAGACACATCAGAACAGATGACTTGAGCTGGCATGAGTTCAAGAGGATTTTCAAGAAGAAATAGTTGTCAGAGAGGTACTATGACAACAAGGCAAAATAATTTTATGAGCTAAAGATGGGATCAATGACAAAAGAGGAGTACACGAAAAAGTTCCTGGAGCTACTGAGGTATGTACCATATATTGAGGATGAGAAGGCTAAAGTTTAGCAATTTGTCGTGGGTTTCCAATAGCATTCAGAGATCGGATTGAGTATGACTAGCCTTTGTCACTTGAGGTAGTCATTAGGAAGCCGAAGCATTTCTATGAGCAGTCAAAATGCAAGAATGACTCTCAACAAGGATGGAAAGGGAAAGACCAAGGTAAAGGTAAATGGAAGCCTCAAAGAGCAAGGCCTTAGATTGCATATGAGAAAGAAAATGTGGCACCGCAAAATAAGTTTAATGCAACTGGACAACGACACGGGCCACAACAACAACATAGATCACTGCTAGTGCAAGGAGTCACTCCTTGAATACAAAAGGATTAAGCCTTACACATCATAGTTCATTTCAAATTTAAAGGTTTTGAGTGGTGGGATGGCTTCTATAGAGTTTGAAATGATTTTTTTATTCTTTAAAAATTTCATGAATTTGGCAAGTTGTGATAAGTATAAATTGTATGGGTAAATTGGTAGTACAGGGAGCATAGTATAACAAATGAAAGGAGATGGATAGTCGGTACTTACTCTAAGAAATATTCATATCTTAAATCAATCACACAACTATAATGATGGCTCTTTACACAAACTCTATTTTATGTAAAGTAAACAATGTCCAGAAAGTGGAGTATATGCATAAAGTATTTTACAAATCCTTTATGAAATCTTCACTAACATGTTCTACAACATATATATGATTTGCAGGAAGCTGGAAAGCAGATAATTTACTATTAGATCCTCTAACAGTTTCTTACTCACACCTTACTATCTGTTGCAACAAATAAATTAGAATAAATTAACAAAGAGAGAAACACATCGTACATTAGATAGTTCTGAGTTACAAAATCCTCCAACATGAAGTGCAAAAAGGCTTTTTTTTATTATATTATTCTTCAAGTAGACCAACATCCAACCTTGAAATGGTATTTACAAATGGTATATATAGAAAGAGAGGCACCAACTCCATATCTTCTAAAAAGGAAGGAAACACTACTCCTAACATTACATAGGTGTCATAGGACATTAAAGCTATATCCCATCAAAATCTAACTGAAAGGACAGATGTAGATGAAATAAGAGAAGAGAATTTGGGCTAAAATGCTGAGTATGCTGACATGCTGGCTCTTTTTCTGTTGATTTGTCACCTCGTGCTTTTGGTTCTTAAATAACCATGTGTCTTCATTAAATATGACGTTCAACAACCTCATAACCACTTATCACCATACTTTGTTATATTCTTTTCGTTATGAGTCCTTATCTTTCATGAACTGGCTCAGAAAGTTTGTTGCCAGATGTCAAAAATCATTTAAAATAGGTGATACTGGAAATTCTGGTAGCGCTCTGTTTCTTTTCAAAAATGCACAACAAACACTTGAAAAATCTGTGCAGACTTATACATTTCGAAATTTGAGTTGTTGTTAAAAATTGCACTTGAGAAGCAAAAAGGTTTTTTATTAGGAAACATTTTTACCTTTGTTCCATATGGGCTGCAGCTTCAGGAAGCTTGTCCAAGTCTGATTTGTTGTCAACAGCTGAATTTGATCTTGTGGTCCTTGTAGTTGCTTCTTTGATAGTGGCCTATTTCTCCTTTGAACCCTTTTGGATATTTCTTCCTTTTTAGGATTCAGTTTTTTGTTCTAAAGGGGCTTTGCCTTTGTCTTTCTTCTTGGACTCATTAGTATGTATCCCTTCAGGTTTTCCTTCTACATCAACGACCTCTATCAAAAAAATTTGATTATGCAGTGCCTTAGATTTGAGCCTGAACTTGTTGCTCTCTCTGGTGTGTCTTTTTTTGGTACCAACAACAGGTTTGTTCTCCTCTTTCTTTCTCTTGCTACTGATCTCATATCCTACATCTTTGCGGAGCTCTTCATCAGACTTAGTGGGCTGATATTATTTTTGCATTTTTTGTTGAATGTCTACTTCCGGAATTTCTAGTAGCTCATGTACTTTGGATTTTTTTGCGGTTGTAGACCTTCCTCTTCAAGCTCTGGTATAAACATTAGGAAAAGGAGAAATGGGTGGCACCATTTTCATGGATTTAGGTTTATTTGTTGATGAGCTATCTCCATTCTCCAACTTCGTCTCAACCTTGACTGAAGGAGTCTTTTCTTTTCTTCTCTTGGCCTTATGGATATTTTCCTTCTTTGCCTTTCCCTTTGTTCATTTTGCAAGTTGAGGGTGTTGTTGTGAAGCTAGAGGTATAGGTGCAGGTTGGCCTGCCCTGTAAAATAGAAAATGGTCCCATGATTGATTTATTTTCCTTAGTTCTTCTTCAACTAACACTTTAATGAGAGATTGATGATACAAGTTGTATTCTGATGCAATAGTGTGTGTTTGAATCCTGGCTGACATATTTGTCAAGATTTTTAGCAAAAAGAATGGCAAATTAAGGGTCTTCATACCTACAACATGAAACAAAAATCTCATATGCTAAAGAAACACTATAGTATACCTCCTCTCACAAGTGAGGCAAAATTTTATGAGCATAATAACTTCAGGCCATTCATTTTTAAGGAAACTGTTGGGAATTCCTTTAGCCCAGGTAGGATCTCAGTGTCCATCTTTAAGGAAACTATTGAGGTCTCCTCCAGTGATGACTTGGCCTTTAAACCACCTTTCTCCTTCCTGTGGAAGGTTGAATGCCTCAACAATTGAATCTATTGATACCTGCAATCGAAGACCATAGATGGTTGCTTCTTGTCCATTGAAAGAATGTGTAAACTCCTGAGCTACTCCTAAGTGAGAGCTTCTCAGTCTTGAGCACAAATAATACCACCTTGCTTGAACAAACAACCTTCTCACATTTTAATTTGCATCCACTAGGTCATCTCCTTGTGGTTCAATTTGTTTTAGCTTTCCTCTTTTAGTCATCTTCAATAATTAATAAGTTTTTTTGTTGAAATATGGTAGGTGCCAAGGCTAGAAGAGATCACCTAACAGGTGTTATTGTGTCTTCTATCAGATCTTTTCTGAAATCCAAGACTCCCTTCTCAAGCTGCACACTAGCAAATCTCATTCACCAACAGCTAAACTCAAATTGATAGTCTTCCTTCCTTCTCGGTGGTTTAAAACAGCTACATGGGTTCACCCTCCCATGCAAGAGATTTTCATTATGGTAAGAATCTTGGACTGTAGCATGAACCATGTGATAGAAATTATGATCTTCAGTTGGATGCGTAGCTTCAGATGGCATGCTACACATGGCTGGAGATAAGCGGATCTGACTGGCAGTCACTTCCATTGTATTTTGATTATTGGCCTAAATTTCCGCCAGCGTCTATGTGTGACCAACCAAACGGTCATCGCATTAACACTGCAGATCCACGATAAATTCCAACGAAAATCATGTACTTTAACGTGAAGCTAAACCAACTTAGCTAAAAGACATAATAGAATCAACGGTTGGCTGTGTTAACTACGGATTGACACCTAGACACTACATGTATAACCAGGACTTAAACTTAACATGATTGACCACAAAACTTTCCTATCATGCGATTTAAGTCATGATAAAAGATTTCAAACCTATTTAAAACAAGAACACGTGTCTTGACACAAAGAAGATGCACTTTTATTTTCTTTTTTGTTAAAAAAACAAGGGAAGTTACCGGAATTTCCGGTAGCATAAAATTAAAGAAAAACAGACACAAAACATAATTAAAAAGTGTTCCAAAAAGGCTAAAACAGACGCTACCGTAAATTTCGGTAGTGTTCAAATTCTTTTTAAAATTTACAAAAGTCTAATCCTAAAAACAAAAAATTCAAAATAAACTCATGACTTAGCAAAGAACTGTGCTAACATGGGCTCCATAGGGGATAGATCTCTCCCTGCGAGGTTTTAAGAATATTTTGTAGTTTCAATGCCTTGTCATTGAGATATGGTGTCTTATTATGAAACACACAGGTATTTATAGTGAACTTGGGCCACAAACAGCCTTAGTAAAATAATTTCTTGAGAAAGTGCCCATTGAATGGGCCTCCAAACAATTTTGTCCCTTCAAGATGTTGCAACTCAAAAGTAGTGTTCTGCAGAATATTAGAGATTCTGAAAGGACCAGGCCATAAAGCATCAAATTTGGAATGCTTAGCTAGATCTTGATGTTGTGCATCCAATTTCAACACTAGATCTTCAATCTGAAAATCTTCTTTTTTAGTTCCTCTATCAAAAACTTGCTTTATAGCTTGCTGATATTTTCTTACCAAATCATATTAATGTTCTCACCTTTGCTGCACTTCTATGACCTGATAAATTTTCTTGGTCATGTCATTTGGCTCAGCTTCATGATCTTGAAGGAAATTTAGCTACAGGAATGGCTAATTGGACTGGAAAAACAACATCAGTTCCATAAACCATTTGAAAAGGTGACGTATTAATAGACTTTTTTATTGTCACCGTGTCAACCCATAAAGAAAACTTCAGTTTTGAATCCCAAGATTTCTTGTTTTTCTCCAATAGCTTGGTGATGATTCTTACTAAACTTTTGTTTGATGATTCAATTGAACCATTCCCTTGGGGACAGTAAGCTGTAGAGTGAGTAAGTTGAATACCATAATCTTCACAGAAATTTACAAATGGAGTAGCTTTAAAAGAAACTGCATTATCTGCTACTAACCTTGATGGAAATCCAAATATGGTTGTGATTGCCTCCATAAAGTCAATGATAACTTTATGAGTAGCATTCCTGGTAGGTATTGCTTCAATCCATTTGGTGAAGTAATCAGTTGCAACAAGGATCCAACGATGTTGTCCACTTGATGGTGGATGAATTTCTCCAATGAAATCTAAGCCCCATTATTGGAAAGGTGCAGAAACAACTATGGGCTTGAGAGGCAAAGACTTCAAATGTTTATTATCGGTGAACTTTTGAAGGCTTTTCACATGCTCTCACTTGAGAACATTCATTAGAAAACAAGCTAGGCCAAAAATAGCCAACTCTTAGTATTTTGTATGTAGTAGTTCTCCAATAGTGATGACCTCCACACACACTACTATGCATGTCAAAAATAACTTTCTTGGACTCATCTGGGTCAATGCATCACAAGAAAACTCCAGTAGGATCTTTCCAATATAAACAGTTATCCTTGATGCAGAATTTAATAGTTTTCAACTTCAAAGATCTTACGTTGCTTTTATCAAAATTTGGAGGAGGTTTAAAATGCTGCAGAAAATAGATAATATCCTTATATCAGTTGCACTCAGAAAGATTTACATCCACTGCCATGCTATCTATAGGTTCTAAAATTTTCCCTTCTAGATTGTGATCCATGAAATTCAAGCCCAAAACTTTACAATTTTCTCTAGCTAGTAGTTTGGCTAATCCTTGACCTTTGATTAATTTAGTAGGCTTTATCTCTAAGTCAAACTCAAGAAATTTAGTGTTGAGATTCAACAAGATGATGAACTTAGTGAAAAGAGTCGCCTTCACTAAGTGGGCCCGTAGGCTATTTTTGGCGCAGGTCTATTTTTAGACTATGTCTATTTTTAGACAAGGTGATCATATTTCAGAAGTTGCAGGATGCTATTTGTGGATGGTTGGTCAAGTTGGAAAAATAGATGAAATTCTATTTTTAGAATATTGGGCGAAGTCTATTTATAGATTGCTGATCTAAAAATAGATGCATGTCGATTATTATTAGCTCTTAATAATAATCAGACTCTAAACAACAACTTATTCTCTTGGAGCACTTCAGTTCAGTGCACAGATGTGGCACATCAGCTGACAGAAGGAATTACACAATTCCTAAGGGTTTACTGGAGCTAATGCATGGAGGACTCGGTTGGAAATCAAGTGGCAGAGTTATGACACAGTTGAAAGAAGTAGTTATGGAGTTGTATTCAGTTTAACTCAGTTAGACTCAGTTGAGCTAGTTGTATCTAGTCTAACTGATTGATACACTAGTGAGAGTGGAGTGAATTAATTAGTTAATTAATTCACAAATAATAACTCATTAATCAATTGAACAATACATCAGTTAACTACAGTGCATGGCAGTTTCAGTGGAGACCCAGTGGAGAGATAGGTGAAAGGGCAAGATAGACTATCTGTTGTGACTATAGTGATGTATTGATTGCATCACACACACATTGGATTTGCCAATGAGGATTGATTAATCAAGGCAAGGGTAATTCAAATTCATTAAGAGCTATTCTTCAGCAGGTATTGCGCAGTGGAGGTAGGCTAGCAAGAGGCAAAGATCGGTGCATGGATTTGCAAGATTGGTCCTAATTAGTGTATGAAAATTGTACTCTACTGAGAACTTGATAAGATTTGTATGAGGATTGTCATATGATTCCATGATACATAATATACAGTTGGGGTTTTCAGCTTCAGGCTTTCCCAGTTAAAAAGTGTGTTATGTGCGATTGATTTTTTTTGTTTATGCTTCACATGTGTGTGCAATTAATTTTTCCTCAAAATATTAACAAGTGGAATTGATTCAGTATTTTGCATAAAGTTAAATAGTGTGAGATCAGGTGAATCAAGGACATATGCATGCTTAGTGCATATAATTTCTACATGGTATCAGAGCATTTTTTATTGAATATTGCAATTTTGAAGTGAGTTTGTGCTGGTGGACAATTCGAATTTACTACAGAAGATTCTTGGTGCAGAAGTTGAGTATACATTGAAATGTCTTTCAATGGGTTGCGATTGGAGTATGCCCTTGATGGGAGCTCGAATTACATAGCCTGGAAGGACAGGATGGAAGCGGTGCTAGAGGATAATGGGCTAAAGGAGTTCATCGATAGCGATGTTCCTAAGCCGGGATCTAGCAATGCTGCATTACTTGACGCATGGAAAAATAAGGCAACAAAGATGAGGATAATTATGTTGGAAGAGGTGAAGGACCATATTGTGTCCAACCTTCATGGGAAAGCCACTCCATTCTTAATGTGGAAGGCTTTGACAAAATTGTTCCAAAGCAGAAGTGACCAAAGGAAGTTGGCGCTTAAAGACAAGCTCAGAAAAATAAAAATGGAGAAGGGCGATAGTATTCCAAAATACCTCACAAAGTTTGTCCACTGCAAGGATGAACTGAGAAGTGTGGGGGTTACTATTGATGAAGAATAATTGGTGAGCTTGGCTCTCCTTGGGCTTCCGAAGAGTTGGCATAGCTACGAAGACTCTATCAATGGACGGGAGAAACTGCCAGGATGGGAGCGACTTTGGTCGGATCTTGTGCAGGAGGAGATAAGGCGGGGTACCAGGGATGGATCTTCATCGAAGAATGAATATGAAGAGAATTTCACTTTGGCTGCCAAAGAAAGGAAAGTGAAGGGGAAGAAATATCCTTCAAAATCCGATGCTAAAGGCAAGAAGCAGGATTTGTCCAAAGTGAAGTGTTTTCACTGTCACGAGCATGGACATTTCACCACTAACTATCCACAGAAGAAGAAGAACAAGAAGGTTGTTGGATCTACAGCTGGGGAGGCCTTAGCCTCACAATTTGAGCTTGATTTCTCCTTGATTGCTTGCTTGGTTTCAAGATGTATGGGATCAGTGTGGTATCTTGATAGTGGTGCATCTTTCCATATGATGGGAGACAAAGAGTTATTTAGTGACTTGGAGGAGAAGGACCTCCATATGCATATAGAGATGGGCAACGATGGTCAGTACAGTGCGACTGGCATTGGGACCATTACCTTTGAGAGGGATTCCGGTAATCCATTATTGTTGAAGAATTTCATGCATGTTCCAGGTCTGAAGAAGAACTTGGTCTCAATCGCAATGCTGGAAGACAAAGGTTGTGATGTTGTTTTCAGTGAGGGAAAAGCCTTCCTTCGACATAAAAAAAAATGGGTCAAACCAAGAAGATAGGGGTTCGAATTAAGAATCTCTACAAGCTGAAGGTAGATGGCTGCGCTGCAATGGTGGGCAAAGTAGAAGAAGTGGTGAGTTGGAATGACGGTGAATTATGGCACAGGATATTGGGCCATCTTCACCATGGCACTTTGAAGATTTTGCAGCAAATTTCTACTAGACTTCCCAAGGGTACTCTTGCGTAGTCATATTAGTGCAAGGGATGTACTATGGGTAAGTTTGTGAAGACCACCTTTCATGAGAAGGAGAACCGTGCTTCGATGATCCTGGAGAGAATTCACACAGACGTGTGTGGACCTTTCTTGGTTGCTTAAACAGCAAAACATAGGTATTATGTTATATTTTTTGATGACTATTCTCGTAGATGTTGGATCTTATTCATGCAGAAGAAGAGTGAAACGTTCTCAAAGTTCTGTGAGTTCAAGGCATTGGTGGAGAAGGAGTCGAGGAAGCAAGTGAAATCTCTACAGAGAGATAATGGTGGTGAATACATCTCGGGAAAATTCAAAGAATTCTATAGCAAAGAAGGAATTCAAAGAGAACTCATAGTGCCTCATAAGCCACAGCAGAATGGGGTCGCGAAGAGGAAGAACAGAATGATCGTGGGTGTTGCACGAGCAATGCTACATGACCAGGGCCTACCGATGCACTTGTGGGTGGAAGCATGCAACACTACGGTTTATGTGCCAAATCGTTGTCCTCATAGAGTACTTGGCATGAGTACACACGAAGAAGATTTTACTGGTAAGAAGCCTGATATTTCTCATTTGAAGATTTTTGGCTCACCTGTTTACATTCATGCGACAAAGGACGCCAGGAAGAAGCTGGAGCCAACTGCAGAAATTGGGATATTTGTGGGGTACACAGAAACACCCCATAATTATCGTGTTTATTTACCAGATAGTCGAATGACTGTTGTGCGACAGGATATAAAATTCAATGAAGTGAAAGCCATGAAGTTGTCGCTTGAGAGAGAGCTACACTTGCATGCAGAGGAGGAACTTATTTTTCCCAAAGATGAGCCTCTAGATGTGGATCAGCCATAGGAGGAGATTCATGGAGTGAAGGAGTCCACTCATGTAGAACCAAACATCATACAAGGCAGAAATCATACCACATAAGCTGAGAGACTGAAGCTTGATGCGGCATAGAATGTAGGAGTCCCTACATCATAGCACAGACAGAGACAGTCACCTGACCGATTTACTAGATACATGGCTCTTATGAGCAAGTGTATCGTGACAGAGCCATCTTCTTTTGAAGAAGCAGTGCAGGAGCCCACATGGGTAGATGCCATGGTGGAGGATTATGACTCCATTGTCAGAAACAGTGCTTGGGCGATTATTCCAAGGCCGGTGGGAAAATAAGTTGTAGGATGAAGATGGATCTACAAGGTAAAGCAAGCTGCTGATGGGAGCATCGAGATGTATAAGGAAATATTTGTTTCCCGGGGCTTCTCATAGATCGAGGGGATTGACTATGACGAAACATTTGCACCTGTCGCATGGTATTCTTCCATACAGACCATCCTTGCTCTCAGTGCATATGGGTTGGCACATTCATCAGATGGATGTGAAGATTGTGTTCCTTAATGGGATCATTGAGGAAGAGGTGTACATTGAGTAGCCTGAAGGATTTGAGATCTTCAACAGTGAGTCACATGTGTGCAGGCTCAAAAGAGCGTTGTATGGGCTAAAACAAGCACCACGTGCTTGGTACACTCGGATCGACAGCGATTTCACTGGACTTGGCTTCACCAAGAGTGAGGCGAATGTAAACTTGTACCAGATTTTGGTGGAGGGTAAGCTTTGAATCATTGTACTTTATGTTGATGATTTACTACTAACAGGTGATGAGCAGTTGATACACTCATGCAAGGCAGATCTTGCAAAGGAGTTTGAGATGAAGGATTTGGGCCTCCTTCATTATTTCATTGGATTGGAAATATGGTAGAGGGAATGTGAACTATTTGTGTCTCAAGGCAAGTATGCCCGGGAGATACTGGAGAAGTTTCACATGCAAGGCTGCAAGCCTATCCACACTCCTCTTCCAGGAAATTCGAAGAAAGAGGATGCTACATCGGCAGAGGTAGTGGATGCCACTGTTTATCAACAGTGGGTGGGTTCGCCCATGTATTTAGTTAATACAAGACCGGACATATGTTATGCGATGAACCAGCTTTCACAAGCAATGGTTAAGCCTACCAAGCTCTTTTGGAAGGCAGGAAAGCATGTTTTGAGATATCTTAGGGGCACATCTGAGTACAGTTTATGGTATAGATAGACGGATGAGGTGAAGTTGCATGGCTTCACGGATGCAAATTGGGCAGGAAGCCCAACAGACAGAAAGAGCACATCAAGAGGGATTTTCAGTATCAGATCTATGGCAGTTTCTTGGTGACGGGAGACAAGATCGAGTGGCACTCGGTTCGTGACGGAATACATGGCAATAGTCAGGCACGCATGTGAGGCTATCTGGATTAGGAAGATCCTGGTTGGTTTGTTCGGTTCACATTTAGGTCCTATAGTGATACATTGTGATAATCAGAATTTAATTAAATTCTCGACTAATCCTGTGTTTCATGATAGATATAGACATATTGATATCCGATATAATCATATCAAAGATTGTGTGCAGCAGAAGATCATGTTGCTTTAGTACATTCCTATGGAAGATCAGGATGCAGACATTCTGACAAAGACGATCGACAGGAGCAAATTCGAATACCATAGAGGCAGGATCGGGGTGTGAGATTCAACAAGATGATGAGCTTAGTGAAAAGAGTCGCCTTCACTAAGTGGGCCCGCAGGCTATTTTTGGCACAAGTCTATTTTTAGACTATGTCTATTTTTAGACATGATGATCATATTTCAGAAGTTGCAGGATGCTATTTATGGATGGTTGGCTAAGTTGGAAAAATAGATGAAATTCTATTTTTACAATACTGGGCGAAGTCTATTTATAGATCGCTTATCTAAAAATAGATGCATGTCAATTAATATTAGCTCTTAATAATAATCAGACACTAAACAACAACTTATTCTCTTGGAGCACTTCAGTTCAGTGCACAGATGTGGCACATCAGTGGACTGAGGGAATTACGTAATTCCTAAGGGTTTACTAGAACTAATGCATGGAGGACTCAGTTAGAACTCAAGTGGTAGAGTTATGACACAGTTGGAAGAAGTAGTTATGGAGTTGTATTTAGTTTAACTCAGCTAGACTCAGTTGAACTAGTTGTATCTAGTCTAACTGAATCATACACTAGTGAGAGTGGAGTGAATTAATTAGTTAATTAATTCACAAATAATAACTCATTAATCAACTAAACAATACATCAGTTAACTATAGTGCATGGCTGTTTCAATGGAGACCCAGTGGAGAGATAGGTGAAAGGGCAAGATAGACTATATGTTGACTATAGTGATGTATTGATTGCATCACACACACATTGGAGTTGCTAATGAGGATTGCGCAGTCAAGGCAAGGGTAATTCGAATTCATTCAAAGCTATTCTTCAGCAGGGATTGCGTAGTGGAGGCAGGCTAGCAGGAGGCAAAGATTGGTGCATGGATTTGCAAGATCGGTCCTGATTAGTGTATGACAATTGTACTATACTGAGATCTTGATAAGCTTTGTATGAGGATTTTCATATGATTCCATGATACATAATACATAGTTGGAGTTTTCAGATTCAGACTTTCCTGGTTAAAAATTGTGTTATGTGTGATTGATTATTTTTGTTTATGCTTCACATGTGTGTGCAATTAATTTTTCCGCAAAATATTAAGTGGAATTGATTCAGTATTTTGCATAAAGTTAAATAGTGTGAGATCAGGTGAATCAAGGACATATGCATGCTTAGTGCATATAATTTCTACATTTAGTCACCCATTTACTTCTTTTTCCATCAATATAAGGTTGAACTAATATCTCTCTAACAACAAATGAAGGTACATGGGCAATAATTTGAGCATGAAAAATATAAACTCTGAAAGCTTTCAAAGAGTTCACTAATGCATAGGCATTCTTTTCCAACATTTTATACTTCAATTCTGCATCTCTAAGAGCTCTGTTGAAAAATGATATGGGAGCTTCCTTATTTTCTGAATCTTTTGTAACAAAACAACAACAATAATATCTTGAGAGGCAAATGAGAAGATCAAGAAAGGCTTTGAGTATTCAAGGCTTACCAACTGAGGCGTTTCAATGATAGCTTTTTTTTATCAGCTCAAATGAATTTTTGACTTCAAATGTCCACTTGACTTCCTTGTCCTTCTTCAACATGCAAGTAATGTGCTTCACCACTTCAGAAAAAAAAATTGAATGAACCTTCTTAAGAAACTGATCTTACCAATGAAATAATGAATCTCTTTCTTGGATCTTGGAAGTGTTAAATCCTGAATTGCAATCATTTTTTTAGGATCAATTTTCACTCCATCTTTAGAAACTATGTGACCCAACATCTTATCTTCTTTAAGATCGAAATGAGACTTCTTTGGATTCAATGATATACCATATTTTCTGCATTTAACAAATGCTTGTCTCAAGTGCTGAAGGTGTTCTTGATCTGAAGCTGAAAAAAAAACAGTAATATCATCCAAATAGATGACCAAGAATTTATATTTTTCTCCAATGAATGCAAAGTCCAAAGGACGCTAAAAAGTAGCTCTGGCATTCATAAGCCCAAATGGAATCTTTGCATACATGAATGTTCCTCAAGGAGTAGTGAATGATGTATTCTCTCGATCTTCCAACCAAATAGAAACTTGATTATATGTGGAGAACTCATCTAACATGGAAAGCCTGTCTGACCCAATTACCTTTTAAAGAATATGCTCCATATTTGAAAATGGATAATTATCTTTCTTGGAGAATTTGTTAAGATTCCTGAAATCTACACATAATCTAACTTCACCATTTTTCTTTCTTACTTGAACTAGATTAGCAACCCAATATGAGTATCTCAATGGAATGACGATTTTAGCATCCAAAATTTTCTTCACTTCCTTCTCCATCACTGGTAACAATAGTGGATTGATTTGTCTTAATTTCTGTCGGAATGGCTTAGGACCACCTTTCAATGGTATCCTATGCTCATTGATGGTTGTATCATATGTCTTATTATCCTCATATTTCCAGGCAAAAACATCAACAAATTCACAAAACATCTTGTAGCATTCAATATTTCTTTCTTCTGATATAGCTTTTAACAACTTAACATACCTTGGTTCTGTTTCTATGCCCAAATTGAAATCTTCTTATTCTTTTTCTATTTCAACTAAATGTGGTTTGATTGAAACATTATTGTGATCAAAGAGCTTCTCAAGTGGGATTAACCCCTTGGGAATATGATTGGTAGGCAGTTGAATGATAGGCCGATCAACAATATGGTTTTTTTTTGATTTTGGTGTCTTGCAAATCAGGATCATTCTTCATGGAGTCTTCATCCTCATCAATATTTAGGACAACAAATTCTTTAGCAGCTTCAATGAATCTTGTAATATCCTGATCATCCTCAAAAACTTTCCAATGCTTGAAATTATCAGGAATGTTAGGTTTGAACCTAACTTCCACTTCATATTTCAGCTTTATAAATATTGGAATCTTAAATGAGCTTGCTGAAATAGAAAGTGAGTCAGCCAAAATATTACTTTCTCTTGGAACAAAAGAAATGTTAAAAGCTAGGAATGAGTCTTCTGTAATGATCCATACTGCATTTCGGTAATCTCTAAGTCTGGGATGCTTAGTTTGATAGTCAATTCTTATTTGTTGAATAATAAGTTAAGCATCTCCAAAAACTACTTGTTTTTAAACCAATCAACAGAGATTCATATTCAGCCACATTATTAGTTGCTTCAAATTCAAGTTTGAAATAAAAATTAGAGCTCTCTTTCCAAGGGGAAATGAGAACTATTCATGCACCAACTCCTTATTTATAACATGAACGATCAAAATACATTTGCCACAGTTTAGAACCCTCATGACTGATCTGTTTTCAGCAAGCTTCAAAATCTGAAAATTTTCTACAAATTTCACAGAAGTATCCATATGTAAAATGCTTGAACCAACATCAGTTGTTCTAGCATAAATTGGATGATTAGTGGGGTCTTTTATGTCACTAATGGTATATGCCAGTTGAGCTTCTCTATAAATTCTTCTTTGTTCTCCTCCAAAAACAGGGATAATAGCATAAGTGAAATCCACTTGCAAAGTTCCTCCCAACCTTCTAATCCATGACCTAGAAATTAACATGCCAAATCTAGGAGGAATGTCAGCTACAACAATTTCCATCAGCATCCCTCTCATGGGTAACTGAAAAAGGCTTACTGCAAGATAGTTGATGACACCAAGGCATTGGACTTTCCAGGTAGAGATATTGGTATTCTCTAGTTACTTTAAGACCTAGCTCATCCATGACTACCTTGGGCATTAAATTGTGTGAGGCTCCAGAGTCCATTAGGCAAGTATGCAAGATCTTATCATGAATATTCAGAGATATATAGAAGGGAGGAGTAGAGTCATCTCTGTCTTTTACCAATGGACCTAAAATAACAGTGGGCTTGTCCTATTGAAGATTAACAAAATCAGAGGCTACTTCGATAGGTGGAGGCTGAAGAGCTTTCATAAAAGTCTTTTTGAGATCGTCATTTTTCATGAGCTCTACAAGAGGAACAATAATCTTTATCTTTTGTATCTTATTCTCAAAATTGAAAACAGGGGGAATTTTGTGAGCAATTTTTACCTCAAATGAAGGATGGTTAACTGCTACCGGAATTCCCGATCTGCTTGGTTCAACCACTTACTTTTCTATTAGAATTTTAACTGCATCCTTATTCTTCTTGGGTTGTGCAACAGGCTTTGAATTATCATCAATAATTTTTTATCTGAGATTATAACTACTTTGGTGATTAGCTGCAATCATAAAATGATTAGAACTCTCTTCATTATTCTGACTATATGACATGAAATCTTCATACTCTGCTTGTGTAAGATGGATCAACACTTCTTTATCTCTTACACAATTGATATCAGCACCTTTCTCCAACCTTTCATCTTCCTCTTCATCTTCAAATATAACATTCTGCAAAGGCGGCTACACATTTTGATCATCAACATCTCTTCTTTCTCGCTGCAAAATTTGAGGAACATTAGGTCTTCTAAACTATTGCCTATTGGGCTAATCAAATGAAACATTTCTATTAGTAGCTGGTCTTGCTTCCATCTTGAGCTTGGACATCTCAGTGGTCAATTACTTAACCATCTTGGTTAGCTCATCTAACTTCGGATCTATGTTAGAAGTTCCTGAAGTTGAAACTTCAACTTTTTGTTTTCTTTATTCCCTGTCAATCCTCCTCTGAGCCTATCGACTAATAACACATTAGATTCTACCTCTAGTGCATTGTCCTGCATTTGTGTTAGTGTTGTAGATCATCTTTCTCTCAATAATAAACAAAAATCAGGATCAAAGGTACTAGCATAAGTAATTTTGGCTGAAGCTTCAGTAGGTATTTTGTTATACGTCTTATTGAATCTCTTAGAAAAATCAGAAACTGATTCTCCTTCTTTTCTTTTTATTGCACCAAATTCAATGATATAATAAAAAAAATCTTTCATATCACCCCATTTCCTTAAAAATGTATCATCTAGGGTTTCAATTCCAGTGATGCTACCAACTGTCAAAGGTCTGAACCATTTCCTAACATCGCCCTCAAGGCTCTGAACAAAAACTCTCATCCAAACATCTTCATGCTCAATATTCAGATTGTCATCATAGGCTTAAAAATCAACAAGGTGTTCTTTATCTGTTACCTCTCCCTCACCACTAAACTTAGGCATGTACTTGAGATAATCTCCTGTAGGTAATGTAGTCATAGGTTGAGGTAAAACCAAAGGGGCATACCTTGCAGCAAAAACTGCATCCATTCAGTTAGGGGGTGGGTTTGGACCTCCCATGGTGTGAGTTGTTGGGATTTGTGGAACAAAAATTGGTGGATTGTGAATAGTAGATGATGAAGCACCAAATTTTGATGTAGGTATTGTTTTTTGGTTGGAAAACATAGGAGGTACAAGATTTTCTACAAAATCAAGTGATAGATTTTGCATGACTTATTTAGGGACAACCTTTGAGAAAACAGTAGCAGAGGCAACAAAATTTTGTTTAATTTTTTTCTTGATTAGCTTTTCAGGGTCGGGGACTGGGATTCTCAAAAGGGGATATGGGTTAGCCCTGGTTCTAGCCCTTTTAGGAGCCAAAACTTCAACAATAGATTCATTAGGTGTAAATCAGTCTAAAAAGACAATTGGAATTGTACAACTCAAAACCGAACTTATAACTTTGTTATTCACCCAGGGATAAACTTCAATTCGCCTCCCCGGCAATGACGCTAAAGAATTTAGTGCAAGGAGTCACTCCTTGACTACAAAAGGAGTAAGCCTTACACATCATAGTTCATTTCAAATTTAAAGGTTTTGAGTGGTGGGATGCCTTCTCAAAGAGTTTGAAATGATTTTTTATTCTTTAATACTTTCATGCATTTGGCAAGTTGTGGCAAGTATAAATTGTATGGGTAAATTGGTAGTATAGGGAGCAGAGTATAAAAAATTAAATGAGATGTATAATTGGTACTTACTCTAAGAAATATTCATATCTTAAATCAGTCACATAGCTATAATGACGGCTCTTTACACAAACTATGTTTTATGTAAAGCAGACAAAATTCAGAAAGTAGACTACATGCATAAAGTATTTCACAAATACTTTATGAAATCTTCACTAACATGTTCTACAACATATATATGATTTGCGGGAAGCTGGAAAATAGATAATTTACTATTATTAGATACTCTAACAGTTTCTTACTCACACCTTACTAGTTGTTGCAACTAATAAACTAGAAGAAATTAACAATGAGAGAAACTCACCATACATTATATAGTTCTTAAGTCACAAAATCCTCCAGCATGAAGTGAAAAAAGGCTTTTCTTTATTATATTAAGTCTTCAGGTAGACCAACATCCAACCTTGAAGTGGTATTTACAAATGGTATATATAGAAAGAGAGGCACCAACTCCATCTCTTCTAAAATGAAGGAAACACTACACCTAACATTACATAAGTGTCATAGGACATTAAATCTATATCCCATCGAAATCAAACATTAAATAAGAGAAGAGAATTTGGGGTGAACTGTTGAGTATGCTGACATGTTGCCTCTTTTTCTGCTGATTTGTCTCCTCATGCTTTTGGTCCTTAAATAACCATGTGTATTCATTGAATATGACATTCAACAACCTCATAACCACTTATCGTCATCACTTTTTATATACATTTCGCTGAGTCCTTATCTTTCATGAACTGGCTCAGAAATTTTGCTGGCAGATGTCAAAAATCATTTAAAACAAACGCTACAGGAAATTCCGGTAAAAGCTTGTAACTGCGCAAAATCTATAACGCTACTGGAATTTCCAGTAGCGCTCTGTTTCTTTTTCAAAAATGCATAGAAAACACTTGAAAAATTTGTGCATACATATACATTTCGAAATTTGAGTTGTTGTTCAAAATTGCACTCGATAAGCAAAAAGGTGTTTTATCAAAAAAACCTTTTTACCTTTGTTCCATATGGGCTGCAACTTCAGCGAGCTTGTCCAAGTATGATTTATTGTCAACAACTGATTTTGATTTTGTGGTCCTTGTGGTTACTTCTTTGATAGTGGTCTTTTTCTCCTTTGAACCCTTTTGGAACTTTCTTCTTTTTGAGGATTCAGTTTGTTGTTATGAAGGGTTTTTTCCTTTGTCTTTCTTCTTAGACTCATTAGTCTATATCCCTTCATGTTTTCCTTCTACATAAATGACCTCTGTCAATAAACTATGTAGAGCCTTAGATTTGAGCCTGAACTTGTTGTTGTCTCTGGTGTGTCTTTTTTTGGTACCATCAATAGGTTTGGTCTCCTCTTTCTCTTGCTACTGATCTCATATCATGCATCTTTGAGGAGCTCTTCATCAGAATTAGTGGGATGATATTCTTTCTACATTTTCTGTTGAATTTCTGCTTCCGAAATTTCCGGTAGCACTTGTGCTTTGGATTTTTCTGCAATTGAAGACCTTCCTCTTTGAGCTCTAGTATAAACATTAGGAAAAGGAGAAATGGGTGGCACCATTTTCATGGATTTAGGTTTATTTATTGATGATATCTCTCCTTTCTCCAACTTATTCTCAACCTTGACCGAAGGAGTCTTTTCTTTTCTGCTCTTGGCCTTATGGATATTCTCCTTCTTATCCTTTCTCTTTGTTATTTTTGCAGGCTGAGGGTGTTGTTTTGAAGTTGGAGGCAATTGAGATGGAGGTATAGGTGCAGGTTGGCATGCCTTATAAAACAGAAATTGGTCCCATGATTGATTTATTTTCCTTAGTTCTTCTTCAACTAGCACTTTAATGAGAACTTGATGATACAAGTTGTATTTTGATGCAATAGTGTGTGTTTGAATCTTGGCTGACATCTTTGTCAGGCTCTTCAGCAAAAATAATGGCAAATTGAGGGTCTTCATACCTGCAACACGAAACAGAAATGTCATATGATAAATAAACACTACAATATACCTCCTCTCACAAGTTAGGTAAATTTTGATGAGCTTAATAGCTTCAGTCCATTCATTTTTAAGGAAACTACTGGGAATTCCTTGTCCCAGTTGGGATCTTTGTGTCCATATTTAAGGAAACTATTGAGGTCTCCTCCAGTGATGACTTGGCCTTTAAACCACCTTTCTCTTCCTGTGGAAGGTTGAATGCCTCTGTAGTTGAATCTATTGATACCTGCAATCTAAGACCATAGATGGTTGCTTCTTGTCCATTGAAAGAATCTACAAACTCCTGGGCTACTCCTAAGTGAGAGCTTCTCAGTCTTGAGCACAGAGAATACCACCCTTCTTGAACAAACAACCTTCTCACATTTGAATTTGCATCCACTAGGTTAGCTCCTTATGGTTCAATTCGTTTTAGCTTTCCTCCTCTTTTATTCATATTCAGTAATTAATAAGTTTGTTCGTTGAAATCTAATAGGTGGCAAGGCTAGAACAGATCACCAAACAGGGGTTGTTATGTCGTCTATGAGATCTTCTCTAAAATCTAAGACTCCCTTCTCAAGCTGCACACTAGAAAATCTCATTAACCAACAGCTAAACTCAAACTGATAGTCTTCCTTCCTTCTCGGTGGTTTAAAACAACTACATTAGTTCACCTTCCCATGCAAGAGATTTTCATTATGGTAAGTATCTTGGACTGTAGCATGCACCATGTGATAGCAATTATGATCTTTAGTTGGTTGTGTAGCTTCAGATGGCATGCTACAGGTAGCTGGAGACAAGTGGACTGTGACTAGAAGTCCCTTCCACTGTATTTTGATTATTGGCCTAAATTTCCAGTAGCGTCTATGCGTGACCAACCAAATTTTCATCACATTAAGACTGCAGATCCACGATTCAAACAAAAATCATGTACTTTAACATGAAGCTAAACCAACTCAACTAATATACAAGAAGGAATCAACGGAATATTGTATTAACTGCGGATTGACACCTAGATACTAGACGTATAACCACAACTTAAAATTAACATGACTGACCGCAAACCTTTCTTATCACGTGATATAAATCATGAAAAAAATATTTAAAACGTATTTAAAACAAGAACATGTAGCTTGACACAAAGTAGATGTGTTTTTCTTTTATTATTAAAAAAAATAAAAGGCTAGGGGAAGTTACTGAAATTTCTGGTAGCATCGGATTAAAGAAAAATAGACACAAAATAGAATTAAACTAACTGTCTGAAAAAAGGATAAAACAGACGCTACTGGAAATTTCAGTAGCGTTGAATTTTTTTTTTGGAATTTACAAAGTCTAATCCTAAAAAAATAAATATTTAAAATAAACTCATGGCTTAGCAAATAACCGTGTTAACAATCACAACAACAACATTGAGGTAATGGTATGGGACGGTTGGAGTGCCTGACATGCAGTGAGGAACATCTTAAGAGAGATTTTCCATAGAATCAGGGAGGCAGGCCTAAGATATACAGTGTACAAGAGGCACATACTGTTGGGGATGTTGGGCATAGCATTCCTCATATTTATGCAACAGTGGACAACAAACAAGCGGATCACCAAACTTGTATCATTGAGATGGACAGTAAGCTATCCTAGATCTAATTATAGCTATGTTAATCCTGACTTAGTGGATAAGTGTGGTTTGAATAAGGAAATGCATGAAGAATATTGGTTAGTGCAGTTGGTCACATGTACGAAGAAAATAGTTCACCATTGGGTAAGAGCTTGTGCATTTGAGTTAAACGCTATGCCTACAACAACGCACTTGAACATATTTCCATTGGGTTTGTTATTGGGTATATATTTTCTATATCTTCATAGGACCAAGGTAGATTTCTATAATAAAGCTATTGAATGCTTGGATGACAATGGGGAACCAAGAGTCTTACGTGGAAAGAAGAAAGCCGCATCACTTAGGATGGTGATAACCATGCAGGCCAAGTGCAGTTGTAGGAAAGGATGTGTGCTATTTTCAGTTCATATCTCTAGTGACAAAGGTAAATAAATTGACGCATATGTGTTGAACATGTATCCAATTTTGTAGTAGTTTCAGGATGTATTTCCAACGGATATTTCAAAGATTCCACCTCATAGGGAATTATACTTTTCTATTGATTTGGTACCAGGGGTAGCTCCAGCATCAAAAGCGCCTTGTAGGATGAGTACACCAGATCTGGTAGAGTTAAAATTATAGTTGAAGGAAATGTTGGACAAGGGATACATTAGACCAAGTGTATCACCATGGGGTGCACCAATGTTGTTCGTAAAGAAGAAGGATGGCACTCTTAGACTATGCATTGACTACAAGCAGCTCGAAAAAGTGACCATCAAGAACAAGTACCCATTACCAAGGATTGATGATTTGTTTGATCAGCTGAAGGGAGCAGTGATGTTCTCTAAGATCAACTTGATATCGGGATATCACCACGTACGCATCAAAGAGCAGGACATCTACAAGACCGCATTCTGGACCAGGTATGGACATTATGAGTTTGTTATAGTACCATTCGGTTTGACTAATGCCCCAGCTACATTTATGTGTTTGATGAAAAATGTGTTGTGTCCTTATTTGGAAAAGTTTGTGATTGTGTTTATTGATGGCATATTGGTATATTCTAAAAATGAGGAAGAGCATGTCGAGCATTTGGAAGCAATGTTGAGTTTTTTGAGAGAGCATCGATTGTATGCTAAGCTCAGCAAATGCAACTTCTTCCAGACTGAGGTACACTACTTGGGACATGTTGTCTCCAAGGAAGGCCTCGCAGTAGATCTAGAGAAGATAAGGGTCATTATGGAGTGGGTAGTTCCTAAGAATGTATATGAGGTGAGATCATTCGTGGGATTAGCAGGTTACTACAAGAGGTTCATCAGAAAATTCTCACAGATTTCTTATCCTATTATATCATTGCAGAGGAAAGGTAAGCAGTTTGATTGGATAGAGGAGTGTGAGTATAGTTTTGAGCAGCTTAAGCAATTGTTGACACATGCTCTAGTGTGAAAGATTGCATATTCGAACAAGGAGTTTGTAGTGGGTACAAATGCTTGCAAGATATGAATTGGTGGCGTCCTTATGTAGGATGGACAGGTGGTATGCTATGAGTCGTAAAAGATAAATGAACATGAACAAAATTACCCAACATGTGATCTTAAGATAACAACGATCATACTTCCTTGAATGCTTATTGGATGGGGTGGTGGCCGAGTCATGCTTACACATCCCTCTCTTTAACAATCGAGCATGCTTATGCACCCTTGTTCGATGCGGACAAGTAGTTCCTTCCTCACCCCACTTGATTAGGGTGAGCCCTCCTTCATGATTTCCTCCTTCCTTCCTTTAGAGCAAGAAGGTAAGAGTACGTGTTCTTCCTTCCTTAAAAGAAAGAAGGTAAGAGTACTCGCTTCCTTTCTCTTTCATTGGAGTAAAGCAAGTAAGATGAGTTAAGAGCTTATGCATTGAATATGTGGAGGCATTATCTCCTTGGCAGGAAGTTTGTATTTATGAGTGACCACAGTGGGCTGAGGTACTTGTTTGACAAGCCAAATTTGAATGCCAGGCAGGCTAGATGGTTGGGGACTATCAGCGAGTTTGACTTTGAGATTAGGTACATCACGGGAAAGGAGAATAGGGTCAAAGATTCTCTTAGCAAGCGAGTACATGTGAACCACTTAACAACGATGAGCACCTATGGGACATACTTACAGGATAGGATCTTGCGGGCAGGTCAACAGGATCACAGGTATATGGAGATCGCGCATAAGTTGCAGCAGAGTATAGGTACAAGTACAGGTGTTGATACAGGTACAGGTACATGTGTTGGTACAAGTACAGGTGTTGGTACATGTATAGGTTGTTAGCCATCTATAAATTTTTCATATACTATGATGGCTAAAACAGGTCTATTTGTATTCAGGAAACAAATTTCATGCAAAATCTATGACTTCTTGAAGCCTTGCTATGTCCATTTGTCCAAAGGATCCATCTCACTGATGTCTTCGCAAAGCCCTGCTATTGTCTTGAAGAAAACTGCTTTGAACCCCTCTTTACTTCACATTTTTTAATTAAAAATCCCTCCACTTCCTTCAAAATCCCATTAAAACCATTTGAGTCCCTTTTATTTGGTTTTAAAACCCTTCTTTTACTTTATCAAAACCTGTAAAAACCTCAAAAAACCCCTTTTCGGCCTAAAAAACCAACTTTTTTCATTAAGTCGAACCTTTAAGCCCCCGCAGGCTTAAGATCTCAGCCCCTTTCTCCATATAACCAAGACCGCGACTGTCGGCTCAAGTCTTTAGTGATCCAGGTGGATATTGGTGGCCACCCGTCTATTCCACTTGGGCCCCCACCATTGTCTCTTTCAGTTTTTCAGTTTCGTCATAACTTACTATTTTTAGCAGTTTTTCGGGTCGTGAACTTCCAGAGCCGTTTTGAGGCCCTAAACGACTTTTTTGGGCATCACGCCTCCAGTGAATATCATTCTGTTCCAGAATGATATTCATGGTGAAAGTTGTAGTCCTCGAATAGAGCTTTCTAATGATGTATCATGTGCGTCAAACGGAGATAGTATGCCAAAGTTACGTCCCTGGGAAGTTGAAACACCAATTTACCCAAACGGGGCCCATAGTTTTGGCGCTTCATCTCCTAGGGTTAGGTTTTTAGATGTTTAGGGTTCTCCATTGTTTCTCAATAATAAATAGGCCCTCGAGCCTCATTGTAACGCAGTTCAGAGGCCTGTAGCCGCCACATCTCTTCTCAGAGATAGCTACCAGCGCCCTAGCTAGTTTTATTTCCATTCTGTCTGTAAGCAAATTTGAGTTCTTTGATATTAATGAAATGAAGTGTTATTTCCGCTGCATCTCTGTATTTATGTTTATATGTTTATTCTGTTGCGTTCCTGCATAAATCTGGATCGATGTACATCGAATGATGCCTTTTTCTCAATTTTTCTTTGCATGTGTCCCCAGTGGTATTAATGGATGATGGGTATGTGGCTTGGTCTGGTCTGGACTCTCACAAGATCGGCCACAAACTGATGGACGCCCATGGGGGACGAAAAGAAAGATGAGGGAGCAGGAGATCCTATCAAAATATTGCTCGAAGAGGCCCTCGAAAAACAAAGGAACGCGATGATGGATAGCTTTGCTCAGATCCTTCAACGGCTGCCCACCGGCGGCGCATCTGCATCCAGTAGCCACTCTGGAGTTGCGACTCCCTTTAAGGTACAAGTAAATTTTGACATTCCCATATTTGAGGGTCAAATAGACGCAGATGTCGTAGATAGATGGTTGAATCTATTAGAATGATATTTCTCTGTTCATGACTTTTCAGACCGGGAGAAGATTATTTTTGCACTCCTCAAAGCTACCCCCCATGTTAAGGACTGGTGGGAAACCTACTGTGAGAACAAGGACCAGACAGAACCCTCTCTATTCTCGGTCGTACCAACTTGGAATTCTTTCCGAGATGCCGTCAAGGAACAGTACTATCCCGTGGGGAGCTATGAGGACAAGTACATACAATGGACCACACTGCGACAACAAAGGGATCAAGATGTGCATGAGCTGACGAATCTGTTCCATACCCTGAGCACAAAGTTGGGTATCAAAGATTCAGAGAAACATTTGGTGCTAAAGTATCGCAGCTGTCTGCACAGATACATTCAGGAGGAAATGGAGTTCCTCGACATCTCCTCGCTTGGTACGGCATACCGGTATGCTGCCAAGATTGAGCAGAAATTCAAAAAGAAGAAGCGAGACTTTGGATCTGCGAATCAGAAGCAAGGGAAAGGTGCTTCCAAACCGCAGAACAAAGGACAAAGCCAAGGCATGGCGGCTAAAGACAACCCGTCAAAGCCACAGGAAAATAACAACACCGCAAAGCCAAAGAAGGACACGGAAAAGTGGTGTGAGTTCCATAAGAGCTCCACTCACAACACAAGTGAGTGTCGGGCCAAGCAGTCGCTAGTGGCCGAGATGAGGGCTTCCGAGTCAGATGCATGCTCCGACTCTGAATCAGAACCTGAAAAGGGGAATGAAAAAGGGAAACAGATTATTGATGCGGAGCCCAACGCCACTGTTGCCACTACAAAGGTCCAGAAGGAGGAACCGGAAGATCCAGAGGAGGAGGAACGTCTCTTCCACTCCCAGATGTGGGTAAAGGGCTCCCCTGTCCAGTTCATTGTCGACAATGGGAGCCAAAAGAACCTCATTTCAGCAGACGCCGTGAAGCGGTTGGGCTTGCCGACCACAGCTCACCCACATCCATACACCATCGGTTGGCTTCACCAAGGACGAGATCTCCGCGTCAGCCAGCAGTGTCGCCTTCCCTATAGCATCAAGCCCTTCACGGATGAGGTATTATGTGACGTTGCTCCTATTGATGTTTCTGATGTATTATTAGGATAACCATACTTGTGGAAGCGTCATGCTGTGTATGAGTCTCGACCTCGTGCTGTTATTGTTACTTTGGGAAATAAGTTGTACAGGATACCAGAGGTACCACCTCCTGCCGCTATCTCTTTGGTTATTGCAAAACAATGTAGTAAGCTCATTTCCCAAACCAGGAAATTCGTTTTCCTGATGATCCGCCCCCAGGGCAAGAAGAAGACTGTGGCCACGACCTCCAGATAGGGCTCCTCTGCACGACAACAACAGATGGATAAGGTTGTGGAGGAGTACGGGGACATCTTCACCTCACCCACAGGGGTTCCTCTGCACTGTCAGGTCAAGCACCCGATTGATCTGACCCCAGGTGCGCCGCTACCCAATGGACCGATCTATCAACGCTCTGTTCTGGAGAATGATGAAATCAAGAGACAGATTCAGGAGCTGTTGCAGAAAGGTCACATCATACCAAGTTCATCGCCCTGTGGGAGCCCGATCGTGTTGGTACAGAAGAAGGATGGGACGTGGAGACTCTGTATTGACTATCGGGCGCTGAACAAGATCACTGTCTGAAATAGGTACCCAATCCCACAGATTGATGACCTTCTGGACCAACTCCAAGGTGCAAAATATTTCAGTAAGATCGACCTGAAGTCTGGGTATCACCAGGTACCAATTGAACCCTCTAATGTGTGGAAGACTGCCTTCAAAGCTAAGGAAGGCCTTTTTGAATGGCTGGTCATGCCTTTCGGGTTGACAAATGCTCCCAACCTTCATGAGGGTGATGGACGACATCTTGCAGCCATTCACCAACTCATTCGTAGTGGTGTACTTGGATGACATTCTGATCTTCAGCAAGACTTGGGAAGAGCACCTTCATCACATCCGACAAGTCCTCCAAACACTGCGGCAACACAAGTTGTGTGCCAATTTGGAAAAGTGCACGTTTGGCATGACCCAGGTTCAATATCTGGGATACATTATTGATGAAAGGGGGGTGCATGTGGATCCAGCCAAGATCCAAGTCATTCGGGATTGGCTAGCCCCAACCACTATAACAGAGCTTCGCAGCTTTCTGGGTCTTGCTAATTTCTACCGTAGATTCGTGTTGGGATTCTCTCATATCACTTGGCCCTTGAGTCAAGTCACCAAAGGAGGAGCGAGAGCAAAATTCTTTTGGTCGAAACCTCAACAGAAGGCGTTCAAAGAATTGAAAAATCGCCTCTGTTCTGCCCCAGTGCTCACCTTACCAGACTTGCAGCAGCCATTTGAGATCGAGACAGATGCCTCTGACTATGCTATTGGGTCAGTTCTTACTCAACAAGGACATCCAGTGGCATATCACAGTGAGACATTGTCTGAGACAGTTTGCAAGTATCCCACCTATGACAAAGAAATGTATTCCATTGTGCAAGCCTGTCGACAATGGAAGCATTACATTTTGGGGAAGGAAACAATCATCCACATAGACCACCGGCCCCTGCAGTTCATACAAACACAAGGGAAGTTGCAGAATGATCGCCATCAGAAGTGGTCCACATATCTGCAACAGTTTCATTTGAACATTAAGTACAAGAAGGGTAGCACCAATCATGTTGCAGACTGCCTCAGCCGACCACCGATCGTGGCGCTCACCACGGTGCTCAACTCTTGTGGGCACGAGACTTCTGATTGGCCGCTTCTCTATGAGAGTGACCCAGAATTCGGCCAAACTTACAAGGCACTCTTGGGGGGTACGCAAGTTCCAAATTTTCACCTCCAAGATGCACTTTTATGTCACATGGGACACCTTTGTGTTCCTTCAAGAAAGCGTGCCAAGATGATATGGGAAGCACACTACAGTCGAGTCGCTGGGCATTTCGGGGTCGAGAAAACAGTAGCAATACTACAGAAGTATTTCTATTGGCCGAACCTTCGAAAGGATGTCGAGAAGCACATCAGATCCTGCACTGCTTGTGCCATTGCCAAACCGACCATCAAGAAGCAAGGCCTATATACTCCACTACCTACCACTAGTCGACCGTGGGAATCCATCTCCATGGATTACATGTCGGGCCTGCCTTCTACTAAGAATGGAAATGACTGTGTTTTCGTGGTCGTTGACAGATTCTCGAAGATGGCCATCATGGCGGCCTGTAAGAAGAATATCACAGCAGAAGCCACTGCTAAACTCTTCTTTGAACGAGTGTGGGTTCACTTTGGGATCCCACAGTCTATCATATCAGATCGGGATAGCAGGTTCCTCAGCACATTTTGGTCCAGCCTCTGGTCGATGTTGGATACCAAGCTCACCAAGTCCACAACTTTCCATCCCCAAACGGATGGCCAGACAGAGGTCGTCAACAGAATGATTGTACACATTCTGCGCATGTACAATTCAAAGCATCCACGCACATGGGACGAGAGCCTCCCTTATGTACAACATAGTTATAATCGGGCTCTCCACAGTTCAATCGGCCATAGCCCCTTTCGGGTGGGCTTGGGATTCCAGCCACTATGTCCCATTGACGTAGCCATGCCATTTGCAGCTGCTCAGGCCAATTCAGCTCATGTCCAGTCTGAAGTTGACAAAGCCAGTAGCTTCATCGAGCGCATTCAACACATCCGCCAGCAGGTTCATGATATATTGGACAGAGCCAATGCCAAGTACAAGCAACGCCATGATCAACACCGGGTGCCACACAACTTCCAGGTGGGCGACAAAGTATGGCTACATTTGCAGAAGGAGCGCCTCACTGGACCCCACCGCAAGCTTCGCCCACTCCGATACGGGCTGTACACCATCACCAAGGCTGTAGGGAACAATGCCTTCAAGCTTAGTATTCCTCCATTCCTTGGTCTGCACCCAGTCTTCAATGTGGATCGCCTTCGTCCTTACTTCCCACCTCTACTGGACACCTCGGACATTGCAGAACAACTCACACCAACAGAGTTAAACCCAGACTGCATGGAACAAGCCACCACAGATTGTATCATGGACATGCAAATCAAGAACACTCGCCAACAGAAGATCCAACTGTATCGAGTTGTCAAAGCTAGTCAACTCCTGCACCAAGGAAAGTGGTTCACCAGGGACCAAGTTCAGCAGAAATTTCCTCATCTCATGGAGGAACTTAACGCAATGGGGACCATTGCTTCCTAAGGGGGGAGGAATGATCCAGGTGGATATTGGTGGCCACCCGCCTATTCCACTTGGGCCCCACCATTGTCTCTTTCAGTTTTTCAGTTTCGGCATAACTTACTATTTTTAGCAGTTTTTCGGGTCCTGAACTTCCGGAGCCGTTTTGAGGCCCTAAACGACGTTTTTTGGGTATGAAAGCGCTAGCGAATTTTCTGATAAAATTCGCCCCGACAGCTGTAGTCCTCGGATGGAGCTTTCTAATGATGTATCATGTGCGTCAAACGGAGATAGTATGCCAAAGTTACCTGGGAAGTTGAAACACCAATTTACCCAAACGGGGCCCATAGTTTTGGCGCTTCATCTCCTAGGGTTAGGTTTTTGGGATGTTTAGGGTTCTCCATTGTTTCTCAATAATAAATAGGCCCTCGCGCCTCATTGTAAAGCAGTTCAGAGGCCTGTAGCCGCCACATCTCTTCTCGGAGATAGCTACCAGTGCCCTAGCTAGTTTTATTTCCTTTCTGTCTGTAAGCAAATTTCAGTTCTTTGATATTAATGAAATGAAGTGTTATTTCCGTTGCATCTCTGTATTTATGGTTATATGTTTATTCTGTTGCGTTCCTGCATAAATCCGGATCATTTAGCCTCTTCGCGCTATTGGACTTCGCTCCGCCCCTTTTTTCCTTTATTTCTTCATTATTTCCCCGTGCGATGGTTTCACCGTCGATGGAATCTGAGTCGTCGATCTCGTAGATCCAACGGTCATCAGCGGATCACCCATCGCAAATCGCTCTTTCCCCTGTCCCGCTTCCCTTTCCCTTTTTTCTTCCGACAGTTGATACTTCGATAAGATCTGGACCGCCCTTTTCCCTCGAGATCCAATGGCCCTAGCACTTCGCCATCGCATCGGTGCATCGCACTTCCAAATATCTTGCTCCCCTATCTCCTCTCCCGCCAATGGCCGATCCCCTGAGCAGATCTTAGCCGTTGATCTCGTTTTAGATCAGACGGTCTGCGCTCATCGGTGCATCGCATTATCACTCTCCTACCGTCTAAGCCCCTTCCATATGCTATGCTTCAATTTAATCTAGACCGTCGATCCTCTTGATCGAACAGTCAGCGTTTCGTCACTTTTCTCTCCACTCTCTCACCCATCCTTTTTTCATGCGATATTGCGATACATCTGAGCCATTGACCTCCTCTATTCGACGGTCCTCGCTCCATCGGCGATCCTCGTTCCTCATTCCCAAACCCTCTTTGCAGCTGATATGTGATGCCCCACTCGCATCCTAGTCGTTAATCTTGATCTTGATCTGATGGTCCTCCGTACATCGCACTTGCTTCTCCCATCGACCATCGGCACATCGCAGTTCCAAATTCCCTTGTCCTTGGATCCTCTTCTCCGTCGATTGCCGATCCTTCGAGTTAATCCCCACCATTGATTGCTCAGATCTGACGATCCTCATTAAGTCTCGCGCCCAATCTCTCATGTCATCTCGCTGGTCCCACCCGACCACACTGGGCTTTTCATCATGCTCGCATTCAATCTCCACCGTTGATCCTCACGATCCAACGATCAGCATTTCATCTTCACACCCGTTTATCCATAACGATCTAAACCCCATTTTCAACGTGAAATAGGCGGTTTTCCCGTGGATACATGTCAGCCATTAACACGTATCGCGGTCCCCCCACCCCTTACCACTTACTTCCCAAACCTCATGCGAAAACCGTTGTCAGTTTTCCGAAACCACTTCTTCACATTTCATGCCATAACCCTGTTTAAACCTTTCTCCGCCAGGTTTTCGCCATGAAAGCTCACCTCCGTTGCAGTTTCCCTCTTCTACATCACTCCTCTGCCTCTGCCAAAGCCCTTTGAAGCAGTTAATACACATCGCGCAGGATTTCATATAACATGTTGGTCGTTTTGTGCAGGTTTCATAGTGTTTAAAGGTTTAAAGTCATCCCACAGTCACTAAAGGTGAAAAAGGGCCAAAGGTGACGATCTTCGGGCCATAATAAATTGCAAAAGGGATATTCGGGGTTGATTATTAATGTTTTATCAGTGTCTCGTGAACACTGGTGAAGGAAAAAACCCCCAGCGTGGAAGCCTAGCCGTCTGCACACCACAAAGGGATTAAAGTGAAGACCAGAAAGGACAACGGTTAAAGCATAAGCCACGTGAATCAAAAGCTTAAACCCACAGATAAAGACTGAAGACAGCGTGAAAGCCTAATGAAGCCTAAAAGCACGAATCTGAGGCCTAATTCGGTTTAAAGTGACAAAGGCAAACATATCAGCAAAGAAGCCTTGGAATGTTAGAAAATTAGGGCAATTAAATCTTCAAAGATCAAGAAAAGGACACCCGTAATCTACTTCACCTTTCAAAGACACCGTGACAACCATCCTGATGATAGAACCTCTTTAAAACTGTCAGTGCAGTTATTACACAGTCATGGGAGGCCTCAGAACCGAAATATGACAGTTGCTTGTCACAGAGGTCAAACAGAGTACTTCGGCTACAGTTAGTTTCAAAGAACATACTTCGGAGTTATTACCAGCTTACCAGATATGCCTCAAAGATAGGAAAAACTACTAAAAGGGTACAATCAATTAATGTTATGGTCATTAAGAAGAATGGGCATTCGAATACCTCTCCCTCTCTGTATTAACCGATATTTATGATTTTTCCTTCAACACTCTTCCTCTCTCACCTATATGTATTCACAGAAAACTCATTGTAATGGTTGGGAAATGGTTAATAGTTGAATTTTTATTGAGTAAGAGTTGCTGAGTAGTTGTAATATAGTAGGCTGGGAAGAGAAGTATCAGACTGTAGAAAGCCACTGGACTCAAAGTATGTAACTGGTTTTGGACATCAAATAGACAAGCAGATTCACTGGATCTTGATCTAAATCATTGGTGATGTTTTTCTCACTGTTATTGTTATCCTCCTTATGTTTTCACTTTGTTCATATTCTCTAATAAAGAGCAGTAAAATATAGATTAGGATTTACTTCTAAATTACCCTAATTCTAATTGATAAGCTTTATCTTTATGTTTTCTTCTAAATGTGTGTTTGGGAATGATTTCAATAAGAGTATAACCAGTCAAGGAATATTGGTGAGTCCATGCCTTGCTGAGTAGAACTTGAGATGTTGTTCTTGAATGATATTTTCACTGCATGCTAAGTAGAGTCCTAATCAAGAAAGTTTATGGTTAGCCCTGTCCCTTGTTTAGTCTTAAACAGTTGTTTTGAAGATTTCCCTTAAGAGTGTGCCGAAAGCAAGATAGGTTAAAATTCCTTACTTGATCTTAGGTTACTTTTTATGTTTATCTTTAATGTTTTCCCTTGAGTGCATGTCAAAAGCAGGATAGGTTAAAAGTCCTTACCTGATCTGAGACTGCCCTTTGTTTTCTTATATGTTTTCTATTCTTAAGAGTATGCCGAAAGCAAGATAGGTTAAAAGTCCTTACCTGATCTTAGGTTTCCCTTTGTTTTCTTATATGTTTGCTCCTTTCACAGCCTTTCTTAATGTTTCATACCACAAACTCAACTTAACAGATCTTCTGATATAGATGACTTTCCCTTTGAAAACCTTTGAATAGTTGTTGTGCAAGTAAACCCTTTTATGACTCCATATCCCAATGGTTTAGCACTATTTTTTGACCTATCTTCCCATGCTGAAACATCCTTCCACTTATTTCCTCCTTCACTTCACATGACCTTCTCATTTAATGATCCCCAACCAACAAAAACAAATAAACCCCTTGTACTTCATAACTATCCTAATATCATATCATAATCCTTAAAGATATATCCTTTGAAAACACATATAGAGAGATCCCTCTCTGAATCCAGGAGGGCTAGATCCTAGGATTCCAAAGTGGTTATAATGTTGCCTTGTCATTTGGTATGCCAATCTGCCAAATCACAGGACCCTAACATTTTGGCGACTCCGCTGGGGAATTCTGAGTAAATTACATCTTATACATCCTTAAGAGCTCAGAAAACCCACAAACCTCCTTAGATTGGTATTCAATTGCTGATGGTGGACAGCAACTCATCTCGAAAATTTTGTAATCCTCCACCCAGCGACTCCACAACTCCCAAAAGCCCAAACGACTCCACTGGTAGAAGACCCTGAACTGGTTAAATAGACACAGTGACCTCTTTCTGATTTACAAACATGATTCCAAGAATACAACGAAGATATGCGCCAATGATAAGATGCCCCAGGTGTTTTGGGATGATAACTTTCCTATTTTTCAAGGTGAAAAGTTTGATGACCCATTGTTACATCTCATCAAATTTCATATACATGTATGGAAGATAAAGACTGAATGGCATGAAGACTGCCTCATGAAAATGTTCATGTTAACATTAGAAGGAAAGGCAAGGGATTGGTATGAATGGTTAGAACCTAAGAGCTTGTTTTTTTTAAAAGACATTCACCAAGTATTTTATAAAAAATATAAATAAAACTCTCCATCCTTGCCATGGGTTGCCAACTGTTGTGATCAATCTCAGAATATCATTCAATACCTTATAGACAATGATGAGGATTTGGTAAACATGCATCCTGAAGATCTATTGGAAGCCATTCAAGACTTTAATACTCAACATAGTGGCCACTCTACATTCCAACCTAGCAAAGACCAAATCACTCCGCCAATAGAAAACTCTGAACACTTTATAAACATGCAGCCAAAGGTAAGAGCAGCACTTCGCTATGAGATGTCAAAAATGTTATCAGAGTGGCAAAATGATGACCTTCCAAAAGCTGTTATCCTCATTTCAAGGAAAAAAAAATAGGAACCCTGAGGTCCTGAAATTTTTTCTAGAATTGGTAGTGGAAAGATATGAAACTGAAATTGAAATGTTGAATTTACAAGAACAATCATATCAATTCAGGGACCCCAGATATTTTTTGGGAAGTCTCCCTCCCCCTAAGTAAGAAGAAATTTCACTGCCTCTTGATGTGCAGGAAACGGATGATGATGCTTCCAAGGAACATACTAAAGACGCAGTGCTCAAAGCTGATGTCTTAGAGGCAGACAATCTACCAATCATGAAGGGCCAAAAAGAAGAGAGTTCTCATATTTTCTTTTTTGATCCTATGGAAGAATGTATGGAGGTTCTAATTGGCTCAAATTCTCAAGAATGGATCCTTTGCAAGAGCCAGATACATCAGGAGTGGTCACCACTGGTGGTGGCCTTGGTTTTGAAAACCCACATTCATAGTACCCTATGGTTATCTCTGACAAGCAGTCAGATTTTCTACCCTTTTTTTATTACTGCTTAACTGGCTGCACTGGCACTATTGTATCATATAAAACAACAAAGATTCCCAAGTTAGATTAAGGTAGGTAGCAATGTCAATAAAGCTCAGCCTATGAGCATTTAGTTAGTTTTTTGTTTTCTGCTTTGAGTTTAAAAATAAAAGAGAAAATTACAAAAAAAAATAGAAAAGAGAAAAGAGGGAAGATTAAAAGAAGAAAGGTACAGCCCCATACCAAAAAAGAAAGAAAAATCTGAAAGCGTGCAAGCCTAAATGCCACTACTTGAAATAAGCACTGTTGTCTAGTCATATAGCCTAATCATGACTAGATAGATTTCAATTTACTGCTGATAGATTAGTGAAGAAGGTTTGCCAAATTGTTTAATCTTGGCTTATCAGTAGATTAGATTAGGATAGAAAAGAATGGTTCAAACATGCTCAGAATCTAAACCAAAGAATCAAAAGAAAGGAATGGCTCTAATCAGATCAAAACCTGAGCCAAAGATACAAAGAAGACTAGTTCTAACATGCTGAAAACTTGAACCAGGAAAAGTAGAAGACAACTCAAAAAGATCAAAACCGTAGCTGAAAGAAAGAAGGACTCTCATTGTTTTCAGATCTTAAGCCTTACAAGTTTTGTTCTACTTTCTACAAATAAAGGTCTATGTGTAGTTTGTTTCTGATGTCATAGCCATCACAATAAATCAAACAACTTAATCCTGGTTTGACTGTGTTTTCAATTTTTATTTTAGAATATAGAGAATGAAATCTGTCAGACAGTTTAATCCTGGAAAATAGAAGATTAGGTAGAGAATTTTTGAGTCCAACTGTTTAATCTCGACTCATGGAAGTTATAAGGGTAGATTTAGATTATTTTTCTTGCTTTCAATAAAATAATAAAATGTTGATGTCAAAAGGTTTGCAAGTCCAAGTGCACCTTATGAAGAAAAAATGTTAGGAAAGTAGGTTGTGTAGGTAGTTGTTTGGGGAAAATTGATTTGTCATGATGTAATGATTGATCCTCTTTTCAAGCAGCATGATTAAAGAAGAAAGAGGATTTGTCAAAGTGCAGGATATTGATCTACATTCCACTAATAAAATTTCTGAGGTTCTTGACACCTCCAAGGAGCTTCCATCCCCAAGTTGGAGCCACTGTTAGCCATCTATAAATTTTTCATATACTATGATGGCTAAAATAGGTCTATTAGTCTTCAAGAAACAAATTTCATGCAAAATATGTGATCCATCTCACTGATGTCTTCGCAAAGGATCCATCTCACTGATGTCTTGGCAAAGCCCTGTCGTTGTCTTGAAGAAAACTGCTTTGAACCCATCTTTCATTCAAATTTTCCTATTAAAAATCCATCCACTTCCTTCAAAATCCAGTTAAAACCATTTGAGTCCATTTTATTTGGTTTTAAAACCCTTCTTTTACTTTATCGAAACCTATAAAAACCTCAAAAACCCCTTTTCGGCCTAAAAAACTAACTTTTTTCATTAAGTCGGACCTTTAAGCCTCGGCGGGCTTAAGATCTCAACCCCTTTCTCCATATAACCGCGACCGCGACCATCGGCTCAAGTCTTTAGCCCCTTCGCGCTATTGCACTTCGCTCCACCCCTTTTTTCCTTTATTTCTTCATTATTTCCCCTGCGCGATGGTTTCACCACCGATGAGATCTAAGCCGTTGATCTTGCAAATCCAACGACCATCGGGGGATTGCCCACCGCAAATTTCTCGTTCCCCGGTCCCGCTTCCCTTTCCCTTTTTTCTTTAGACGGCCGATCCTCCAATAAGATCTGGACCACCCTTTTCCCCCAAGATCCAACGGCCCTAGCACTTCGCCATCGCACCGGCGCATCGCACTTCCAAATATCTCACTCCCCTGTCTCTTCTCCTGTCGATGGTCGATCCCCCGAGCAGATCTCAGCCATTGATCTCATTTTAGATCGGACGGTCCATGCTCATCGGTGCATCGCATTATCACTCTCCTCTCATATAATCCCCTTCTGTCTGCGATGCTCCGATTTAAACTGGATCGTCGATCCTCCTGATCGAACGGTCAACTTTTCGTCGATGTTCTCTCCACTCTCTCACCCATCCTTTGTTCATGCGAGATTGTGATACATCTGAGCCATTGACCTCCTCGATCCGACGGTCCTCGCTCCATCGGCGATCCCCGTTCCTTGTTCCCAAACCCTCTTTGTCGCTGATATGTGATGCCCCGCTCGCACCCTAGCCATTGATCTCGATATCGATCTGACGATCCTCCGTCCATCGCACCTGCTTCTCCCATCAGCACATCACAGTTCCAAATTCCCTTGTCCCCAGACCCTCTTCTCCACCGATTGCCGATCCTCTAAGTTAATCCCCACCGTTGATTGCTCAGATTTGACGGTCCTCATTAAGTCTCACGCCCAATCTCCCATGTCATCCCGCCGGTCCCACCAGACCGCGTTGGGCTTTTCATCATGCTCCCATTCAATCTCCATCATTGATCCTCACGATCCAACGGTCAACATTTCATCTTCGCACTTGTTTCTCCATAACGATCTAAACCCCATTTTCAACGCGAAATAGGCAGTTTTCTTGTGGATACGTTTCAGTCGTTAACACGTATTGCGTTCCCCCCACCCCTTACCACTTACAACCCAAACCTCATGCGAAAACTGTTGTCGGTTTTCCGAAACCACTTTTTCACATTTCATGCCATAACCTTGTTTAAACCTTTCTCCGCCTAGTTTGTGCCATGAAAGCTCACCTCCGTTGCAGTTTCCCTCCTCTACATCGCTCCTCCGCCTCCGCCAAAGCCCTTAAAGTAGTTAATCCACATCGCGCAAGATTTCATATAACATGTTCGTTGTTCTGTGCAGGTTTCATGGTGTTTAAAGGTTTAAAGTCGTCCCATAGTCACTAAAGGTGACAGAGGGCCAAAGGTGACGATCTTCAAGCCATAATAAATTACAAAAGGGATATACGGGGTTGATTATTAATGTTTTATCAGTGTCTCGTGAACACTGGTGAAGGACAAAACCCCCAACGCGGAAGCCTAGCCATCTGCACACCACAAAGGGATTAAAGTGAAGACCATAAAGGACAACAGTTAAAGCATAAGCCACGTGAATCAAAAGCTTAAACCCGTAGATAAAGACCGAAGACAGCGTGAAGGCCTAATGAAGCCTAAAAGCACGAATTTGAGGCCTAATTCAGTTTAAAGTGACAAAGGCAAACATATCAGCAAAGAAGCCTTGGAATGTTAGAACATTAGGGCAATTAAATCTTCAAAGATCAAGAAAAGGACACCCGTAATCTACTTCACCTTTCAAAGACACTGTGACAACCATCCTGATGACAGAACCTCTTTAAAACTGTCAGCGCAGTTATTACACAGTCATGGGAGGCCTCAGAATCAAAATATGACAGTTACTTGTCACAGAGGTCAAACAGAGTACCTCAACTAAAATTAGTTTCAAAGAACATACTTCAGAGTTATTACCAGCCTACTAGATATGCCTCAAAGACAGGAAAAACTAATAAAAGGGTACAATCAATTAATGCTATGGTCATTAAGCAGAATGGGCATTCAAATACCCTCCCCCTCTGTCTTAACTGATATTTATGATTTTTCCTTCAACACTCTTCCTCTCTCACCTATATGTATTCACAGAAAACTCATTGTAACAATTGGAAAATTGTTAATAGTTGAATTGTTATTGAGTAAGAGTTGCTGAGTGGTTGTAATATAGTAGGCTGGGAAGAGAAGTATCAGACTGTAGAAAGCCACTGGACTCAAAGTATGTAACTGGTTTTGGACATCAAATAGACAAGCAGATTCACTGGATCCTGATCTAAATAATTGGTGATGTTTTTCTCACTGTTATTGTTATCCCCCTTATGTTTCCACTTTGTTCATATTCTCTAATAAAGAGTAGTAAAATATTGATTAGGATTTACTTCTAAAGTACCCTAATTCTGACTGATAAGCTTTATCTTTATGTTTTCTTCTAAATGTGTGTTTGGGAATGATTTCAATAGAGTATAACCAGTCAAGGAATATTGGTGAGCCCATGCCTTGCTGAGTAGAACTTGAGATGTTGTTCTTGAATGATATTTTCACTGCATGCTAAGTAGAGTCCTAATCAAGGAAGTTTATGTCTATTCCTGTCCCTTGTTTATTCTTAAATAGTTGTTTTGAAGATTTCCCTTAAGAGTATGCCGAAAGCAAGATAGGTTAAAAGTCCTTACTTGATCTTAGGTTACTTTTTATTTTTATCTTAAATGTTTTCCCTTGAGTGCATGTCAAAAGCAGAATAGGTTAAAAGTCCTTACCTGATCTTAGACTACCCTTTGTTTTCTTATATGTTTTCTATTCTTAAGAGTATGCCGAAAGCAGGATAGGTTAAAAGTCCTTACCTGATCTTAGGCTACCCTTTGTTTTCTTATATGTTTGCTCCTTTCACAGCCTTTCTTAATGTTCCATACCACAAACTCAACTTAAAAGATCTTCTGATATAGATGACTTGCCCTTTGAAAACCCTTAAATAGTTGTTGTGCAAGTAAACCCTTTTATGACTCCATAGCCTAATGGTTTAACACTGTTTTTTGACCTATCTTCCCATGCTAAAACATCCTTCCACTTATTTCCTCCTTCACTTCACATGACCTTCTCATTTAATGTTCCCCAACCAACAAAAACAAACAAACCCCTTGTAATTCATAGCTAGCCTAATATCATATCATAAGCCTTAAAGATATATCCTTTGAAAACACATATAGAGAGATCCCTCTCTGAATCCAGGAGGGTTAGATCCTAGGATTCCAAAGTGGTTATGATGTTGCCTTGTCATTTGGTATGCCAATCTGCCAAATCACAGGACCCCAACACAGGTATTGGTACATGTACACGTACAAGTGTTGGTATAGGTACAATTACAGGTGTTGGCACATGTATGGGTACATACGGTATAGGTACACATGTACAGGACTTGGATTAACGTATCAAAATAGATGGATTGGTTAGATTTAGAGACATGATATATGTATTGGGAAACAATAAGATCAAGAAGGTGATCTTAAGGGGGTTTCATGCAAAACCATATTCAGGTCACCCAGACTACCAAAAGACTTTGACTATAGTGAAGATATTTTATTATTAGTCGAATCTAAAGAGGGATGTGGTAGAGTTTGTGGCCAGATGTTTAGGTTGTCAGGTGGTTAAGGCAGAGTGTAAAAATCCAGGTGGACAGCTACAACCGATCACGATACCAAAGTGGAAATGGGATGTCATTTCCATGGACTTCATCACAGGTTTTCCTAAGATAGCCAGGAAACACAATTCCATTATGGTTTTTGTCGACATGTTAACAAAGGGTACACATTTCATACCAGTGAAGACTACATACTCAACTAGTGATGTAGCACAAGTGTTTATCAGAGACATAGTCAGATTGCATGGTGTTCTGAAGAAGATTGTGTCAAACAAAGATGCAAATTTCACTTGCAAGTTTTGGAAGGAGTTTTTCACAGGTTTAGGCACTTAGTTGGCCTTCAACACAGCTTATCATCTACAGACAGATGGACAAACTCAGAGGGTCAACAAGATACTATAGAATATGTTGAGGATGTATGTAATGCATCAGCAATGGTAGTGGGAAGAGTATATTCCACTGGTAGAGTTCGCTTACAACAATGGGTACCATGAATCATTGAGGATGAGTCCATTTAAGGCTATGTATGGGTGGAGTTGCAACACTCCTATCAGTTTGAGTGATCCGGTCAACAAGGTACCGATTGGACTAGAGATATTGGCAGAAATGGAACAGGAAATGTAGGTAATCAAGAAGAACTTGAAAGCAACGTGGGATAGGTAGAAGAGTTATGCATACAAGAACAAATTGTTTAAGGAGTTTCAAGTTGGGGATCAGGTGTACTTGCATATCGAGCCCAAGAAGAGCTCCTTGCAGATTTGATCATGTGCCAAGTTGACACCATGGTTTTGTGGGTCGTTCAAGATCATTGAGAGGATCAAACTAGTGGTCTATCGACTTGCACTACCTTCCATGGTGAAAGTCCATGATGTTTTTCATATATCTTTGCTTAAGAAGTATGTTAAATATTTTGATCATGTGATTGACTGGTCTATATTACAGGTGGAACACGATGGATAATTCCTGTCGGAGCCTCAGTGTATATTGCAAAAAAATGTGCTCAGGCTTCGGAATCGAGCAATAGAGAAATTTATAGTGCAATGGAAGCACTTTGGGCTCGGTGAAGCTACATGGGATATGGTGAATCAGTTGCAGGCCATGTATCCTTCCTTGTTTGCCTATTAAGGCAAAGCAATTTTGGTGTGATTTTGGTTTTTGTTTAGCACATGTTTTGGTGATGCTTTGGTAAATGTTTTGATGTGATGGTTAGGTGTATGTACATATTTATGTGGATGTAAATATCGCCATGAGCTAAGTTATAAAGCTCCAATAAGAAGTATGATTTCATGTCATTCTAATCGTCATGTTGTTATGATGTCATGTTGGTTTGTTTTTCAACATAGTGATCATTGTAAATACTGCATCAAGATATCTTATAAAGTTCAAAGGGCGGTATGATTGCTTTTCAGTATTTTTGCTAAGGTATATGTGTGGATGAACATCGAGGACGGTGTCCTCCAAGGGGGAGGGTTTTGTAATAGCCCTGGTGAAAATTCCATGTAATAAAAGTTAAAAATAATAACCATGGTTGATGGGACAATTATTCCAAGCTGAATGTTGGGAAAAACATCCTAGGGGATGTTAATTTGGTTTATTATGGCTAAGGAAATTGGAAAAGGCAAAGGAAAAGGCTTTGGAGAGGCAAAATGGAATTTTTGGCACATTTATTTATAAAAATAATGGAAATTAGGAGAAAATGGAGATGAAAGGTCACAGGTTGCATGTGAGGAGGAAATTGAAGGAAAATAATGGAAAATGAAGAAAATAGAGGCCTCTTACATAAAAAGGATTTTGAGTATCAGTTGGTACCTTTCTGTTAGTTCAGTTTTGGAGCTCCCTCATTATTCTCTCTCTCTCACTCTTGGACTCTTAGAGTTTTTGGATAATTTTGGCTTGGAGCAACAAAGACAAGAAAGTGGGAAAAAGGAGGAAGCAAGCAAGGAGGAGCAGGAATCGAGCAGCTATAGCAGGATTCTTTGCAGGTATTTATTTTCATGTATGATTTCCTTTCTATATTTGACATGCATGGTATTGCATGTGGTTATTTGTTGTCTTGGCATGGGTTTTGCCAGGTGTGACAATGTATTCATCCTAGCCTTTCCATTTTCGGATAGCCATGGTGTTGTGGAGTTCTCATGTTTTGGTTTAGCTGGATTGCCTGATGGATTCAAAGTTGAGTGAGGTGGATCTTTGAATGATTATAGAACCATTTTTCTTGTTGCCTCGATTTAGGGCCTAGTAATCTAGGTTTGGATTGCATTAAAGCTCGAGATGTGGTGGTTTTCTCTCCATTTCAGGTATAGGAATCTCGGATTTGGATTGCGGTAAATATTGGAGAGTATATATCGGTTTTGGTCCTAGTGACCCCTGATACAGATTATGGGATATGGTAAATCCTGAGAGACTAGGAGACAAAAAATTCCTCATGGTTTAGGCGGAGAGAGTCTGGTGATATCCATGCTTGTGTTGGCCTAGTAATGGGGTGTAGATCACGGTAAATTCTAGTTTATGATTGACGAGGGTGAGGTGGTTTAGCCTCGGGATGCCCTGGTTGGTTTTTCAATTTGAGTCCCACATTTTTTCTTGGAATATGGAACGAGGATGATTGGCTGAAGAATAAAAAGGCTCAACCAATCTATGGTCGGGTGGAAAGTGGAAGTCCCATCTCTGGTTGGTTTTTTACATTTAAAATTGAAGAGCTCATTCCTTTGGTATTTGGTATGCAAATGTATTGGTTATTATGTGGATTTCATTGACGTTATATCCATGGTATATTTGTTGTTATTATGTTGGTTATAATCATGTATTTTATCAATTGTGATGTATGGCTCAATCTATGTTTTTGCTTGTAAATGAATATACAATGTATCTACAGTCAAATAGATTGTATTGCAGCTTATCATGTAAGGGAGCAATGCTTCTTAGCGATTCTGAGATAAGTATTATGCCCCTATGTTTAATTATGTTATTTACACATGTAGATGCAATGTTTGTGACATGTTTGACAAAATTCCTGTCATGGTTGTGTGGGGTCAGATGAGTTCCTAATGAGTTGATTGCTTCCATGTATTTTTTTTAATGTTATTTATCCTCTCCTGAAGTTACATGAAGTTCTGGGAAGTGGCCTGGGATTAGGGACTGAAAATGTGGCATGAATCACGGAGCTACTCGCACAAAATTGACCTTTTGGGGCCCTGGCCGCGGCCTTGCCAAGGCATGGTCATAACTATATATTGATAGCCACTCATTTTCCCTTACACGCCCATGGCTAAGGCCTAAATGGGTCAAAATTTAGTCCCCCTTCAAGTTTCAAGGGTCTAAGAGGGTGGTTTACCTCTTGGAGGTGTTTTTGATGTTGTGTAAGGTGTGGTTGTTGTGTTTCTATCGGTTCCACTTTCTTGAGGTCATACAGGAGGTTGAATCTCATATTAGTAGCCTCTCATCACATGTTTACCTTGGTTGGTTGGTTACTTGGGTAGATGTGGGAAGAGGGTGTTACAGTTACTTGCAAAGCAATCAAGTTGTAGCTGCTAATCCAATTGTTCCCTTGTGCTTTCCTCCTTTCCTTTTCCTTCTTCCTCCATTCCAAGTGAATACTAGAGTGCTCCAAGCATGCTCGAAGAATACTCAAGTGTGCAAGAGTATGAGAGAATGAGAGAGTGAATGAGAGTTCCAAGCTAAATTGACAAAAGGTCGTGAAGTGATCCTCATAATCCTTTTTTATCACTGAGGCCTTTATTTTATTCATTTTCCTTCATTTTTCCTTTAATTTCCCTCTCATGAAAATATGTGTCTCTTCACCTTCTTTTTCCCCTATTTTCCTTTATTTCATAAATAGAATGCCAATTATTACCACTTTGTCTTTGCCAATTTCCATATACATTAATTAATCACCAGTGATACCCACAATATTTACAACGAACAACTACTGCAAATTATGAACAACATAACAAACATGAAAATCATATCGCTTATTGGAGCTTTATAACCCGACTCATTACGATATTTACAACAACATCCACATATACATATACATATACCAAAAATTTATTTGCTTGAACTAGAAAATAATGAAGGATATATAGCCTGCATTGATCAACCATCTTCCATGTAGCTTCATCAAGCCCAAAGTGCTTCCATTACACTTTAACCTTCTCAATTTATTTGTTCCAAATAATTAGTTGTTTCCGTTGCAATATGCATTGTGGTTATGGCTCAAATACTCCCCTTGGTTCCACCTACAATACAAACTAGTCAATCACATGATCAACATCCTCAACATACTTCTTAAGCAATGAAACATTGAAAACATCATGAAATTTCATTATAGAAGGCAGTGCAATTCGGAAGGCCATTGGTTCAGCCCTCTCAAGGATCTCAAAAAGCTCGGAATATCGAGGTGTTAGCTTGGCACATGATCCAATCCTCAAGGAGCTCCTCTTGGGATTGATGCGCAAGTACACATGCTCCCCAACCTGAAACTCCTTAAATACCTTGTGTTTATTTGCATAACTCTTCTACTTTTCCTATGATGCCTTCAATTCCTCTTAATAACTTGTATTTATTGTTCCATATATACCAAAATATCTCGTCCAATCAATACCTTGTTAACTGGACTACTCCAGCTGATGGGAGTAATACAACTCCACCCATAAAGTGGACTCATCTTCAAGGACTCATGATACCCATTATTATAAGCAAACTCAACGAGTGGAAGATACTCTTACCACTTTCGTTATTGATGCATGACATACATCCTTAATATGGCGTCAATAGTCTTTTTGACCCTCTTTGTCCATCCATCTGTTTGTGGATGATAAGTTGTATTGAAATCCAAATCTATCCCCAAGCCTACAAACAACTCCTCCCAAAACCTGGAAGTGAACTTGGCATCTATGTCAGATACAATCTTCTTAGGAACACCATGAAACCTCACTGTCTCCCTAATGAAAATTTGAGCTGCCTCGCAACAAGCTGAATTCATAGACTTAATTGCATTGAAGTGAGCTACCTTACTTAACCCATCAACCACAACCATAATCGAATCATGTTTCTTTGATGTCCTTGACAAAACCATAATGAATTCCATGGAAATGACCTCCCATTTCCACTTTAGAATCATAATTGACTGCAAAAAACCACCTAGATGCTTACACTGTGCTTTTACCCGCTGACAATCCAAACATCTCACAACAAACTCAACCACCTCTTTCCTCAAGTTCAGCCAATGATATAATTTCTTAATTGTTGTCAATGTCTTTTGATATCTCGGGTGACCTAAATAGGGCTTAACATGAAATTCCCTCAAGATAATCTTCTTGATCTCGCTGTCATCTGGCACATAAATCTTATTCCTAAATTTTACCAAACCATCTGTTGTGAGATGATACTCCTCATCCCTATTACATTCACCCTACTTTTGTAACCTATGCCTCGATTGTTGATACCTGTCATCATGTTGTCCTACCTGAAAGATCCACTCCTACAGTTCTATCTCATAAGAATTCACTTTTGCAATGTGAGTCACCTTCACTCTTCTACTGAGGGCATCTACAACCTTGTTCTTCTTTCCCTTTATGTACATGATCTCGAAGTCAAACTCATTGAGAGTAGCCAACCATCTAGGTTGTTACACCATTTCTTTGGTCATCTAACCTATTATCATTAGATGAACCCAAGTACACCATGTAAGACCAATTTTACCCTAAGTAAAATTGCTTTCACCATATGAAATAACATTTGTTTATATTTCCCGGTCATATTTAACCCAAAACAAGGAAATTAATTAAATAAATCATTATTTATTTGATTATTTCCTGGGAATAAGTTATTTAAATCATTATTTAAATAATATTCCTAGTTAAATTTGACTAAATCATTTTTAAATAATTAAATAAATAAATATTTATTTAATTATATTCCCACCATCTCCCTAAAATAATAAATAAATCATTTATTTATTTATTGTTTATAAATAAAGGAATTGACCCAAGTCAAAAGACCTTTTCCCTCCAACAAATATAATAAAATATTTCTAAAGGGTGGTTCTAGAATTTGATTAATAATATTTTATTCATGCACCGAGTTCTAGATAACCCTAATATTTTGTTATAAATAGAAGGGTTTTCCCCATTCATTAGTCACCTCCATTGCATTAGATCACTCTGGATCTATAATAGGTCACATTCTCCATTTTTGCCTTGTGAGCTCCCATTGAGTTCTATGTTTGTCTGGGTTTTCTACAACAACAAGAGAGAGAAATTTTAGATCTGAAATGCTGAGGACTTTCAAGAACCCATCCCATTGAGGAGAACCGGAAAACAACTTTCTTGTTTTCCTCTCAGGTGCCCCCTTTTTAATATAATATAAAAATTCTTTCAAATACATTGTTCTTGCCTTGTCTATTGGATGCATGGAGCCACATTTTACTTTATCTGCTTAATGTCTTTTATGCTTAGATATGGATTTGTGCAACATTATTTGGATCACCTAATTACAGATTTAAAGATATTTGGCAGCCATAATCGATGTTAGGGCTATTTGTTATGCGTAGCTAAAGTGGTCTTTTACAACAAAAGATTCATACTAACATAGGTTGCATGGAATTCAAATTAAGTTGGTCAAACAAGTACCTCAGCCCATTGTGATCAGTCATCAAGATGAACCTCTTGCAAAAAATATAGTGTCTCCACATCTTCAATACATGTACGATAGCTTCCAACTCAAGATCGTGAGTCACATAGTTTTGCTCGTGCTCATTCAAATTCCTCGACTCATAGCATACCACTTGCCCTTCCTACATCAAGACTCCACCAAGTCCTCTCTTGCAAGCATTTTTACATACTACGAACTCTTTGTCAGGATCTGCAAACTTCAATACCAAAGAATTTGTAAGCAAATGCTTCAACTGCTCAAAACTAGTTGCACACTCCTCAATCCATTCAAACTTCTTCCCTTTTAGTTGCAAAGTTGTAATAAGATAGGAAATCTGTGCGAAGTTCTTGATGAACCTCATGTAATAACCTGCTAGTTCCATGAATGATCTGACCTCATCCACATTCCTATGAGCTTCCCATTCCTTTATAGCTCTGATATTTTTCGGGTCCACTGTTATACCTTCCTTAGAAATAGCATGTCCCAAGTAATGAACTTCTATCTGAAAGAAACTGCACTTACTAAGCTTTGCATACAATTGATGCTCTCTCAATAATCTCAACACTGCTTCCAGGTGTTCTGCATGCTCTTCCTCATTCTTAGAATACATAAATATGTCATCAATGAATCACAAACCTGTTTAGATAAGGACACAACACATTATTCATCAAACACATAAAAGTAGTTGGAGTGTCAGTAAGACCAAAAGAAACTACCACAAACTCATGCTGCCCATACCTGGTAAATAATGTGGTTTTGTAAATGTCCTCTTCTTTGATGCGTACCTGATGATATCCTGATCTCATGTTGATCTTCAAGAACACTATTGCTCCCTTCAATTGATCAAACAAGTCATCAATATGGGACAAAGGATACCTATTCTTGATATTCACTTTGTTCAACTGCTTGTAATCAATACACAACCTGAGATTACCATCCTTCTTATTTACAAACAATATTGGTGCATCACAAGGCGACACACTTGGCCTTATGTAACCCTTTTCAAGCATTTCCTTAAGTTGCAACTTCAATTCCACCAACTTTGGAGTGTTCATCCTGTACAGTGCCTTAGATGACGGTGTTGTTCCTAACATCGACTCAATAGAAAAAGTACACTTCCTTATGAGGTAGTAATTCTGAAATCCAACACCTTATGTAACCCTTATCAAGCATTTCCTTAAGTTTCAACTTCAATTCCACCAACTTTGGAGTGTTCATCCTGTACAATCCCTTAGATGGTGGTGTTGTTCTCGACATCAACTCAATAGAAAAATTCCACTTCCCTATGAGGCAGTAACTCTGAAATATTTGCTGGAAACACATCCTAAAACTGCTGCGAAATTGGATACATCTTCAATACTTCAACATCGGCAACATCCTTTCCTTTATCACTGGAAATATGAATTGCAAACAACACACACCCTTTCCTGTGACCATGCTTTACCTGCATAGTTGTAACCATTCTCACTGATGTAGGCTTCTTCTTACCCTACAAAATTATCTTCTCTCCATCATCATCCAGACACTCAATATCCTTGTCATGGCAATCTACCTTGGTCCTGTGAATGTACAATCAATCCAAACCCAACGACATATTATATGATCCCAATAGAAGCACATTTAGATGTGTTGATGTAGACATACCGTTCAACTCTAATGCACAAGATCTCACCAAATGATGAACTCTTTTATTGGTGCCTGTAGCCAACTGCACCAACCAAGATTCTACATGCACTTCTTTATTTAAGCAACACTTATCCACCAGGTCAGAACTGATATAACTATAGTTAGATCTAGGGTCAATCAAAATAGAAAAAACCTGATCACAATGCTTACCTTCCATCTCGATAATAGATGCCTGATGATCAATCTGCCTATTATCCAATGCTGCATAAATTTGATGAATACTTTGGCCAACATCCCCAATTGTCTGTGCCTCCTGAACACTGTAAATATGAGGTCAGCCACCATGATGTTGTGGAAAATCTCTCATGTGATGATCCTTGTCGCAAGTCCAACACTATAAAGGCTTCTTGCCATCACCTTTGTTTTTCTCCTCAGACTGAAATGCTTGTCTTCTATCAACTGCATTGAATTTCTTGTATGACACTGCATTCTCCTTGTTACCTACATCCTGAGGTGCTCCTTGTTCCTTATCCCACTTTCCTTTAGTATTTTCATTACCTTTCCAGACTTGATTAGGCTCCATCTTATGCTTAGACTTATCATAACAATGTTTCATATTCCCAATTACTTCCTCCAATGTTTGAGGCTCATCATACTCAATCTAATCTTAAATGCTAAAGGAAATCCACTAATAAATCTTTGAAATTTCATCTTCTCATCCTTAAGATATGGTACATACCTCAATAACTCCATAAAATTAGTCATGTACTCTTCATCCATCATATATCCCATCTTCAACTTGTAGAACTCTTTAGCCTTACCGTCATAGTATCTCTCTAACAAGTACTTCTTATTGAATGGTTTTTTGAACTCATGCCAACTCAACTCCTCTATCCCGTTGCTTCTGACATGCTTCACCTCTTCCCACCAGATGTACGCTTTCCCCTTGAGACTGAAAATGGATATCCTACTTTCATATTATTTTTATAGTCATGCAACTCAAAGAACTTCTTCATCCCAAGCAACCATGCTTCTGCATCTTCTGGTTTCTTCATCTCTCCATCAAATGTAGGAGGTTTGAATTTCTTGAACTCATCTAGTAAGTACTGCTTCTCACTCCTCCTGTAATGATATAATGATGATGACATGATGTATCTCCAATCCAGAACTATAATAAAACCCATAACCACTCCCCCTTTTTTTCATGTGTATCCATCCATCTACCACCTCTGACTACATCATCCCTATTTGACCTGTGTCCTCCATGAGACCTGGTACCATATGCCCCATTTGTCCTTTCTTCTTGTCCATAACTAATCAGTGGTTGTCCCTGCCTCTGCAAATATAATAAACTCTAAAGGATAATTGCATTTACCTCTGCTTGTTTTTCTAGTGCTTTGGCAAGTATTTCCTGTGACTAAATTATTCTGTCATTATATGCTTTGCAACTTCTGATTTTTGCCTTTAAAATTCTCAACATATCTATTATGTCAAGAGAGTACTCATCTCTTTGTTGCTCATCTGATATGTAAGGAGGATCACGTGAACTGTAATCCACCATTTTGCTTGTCATCTCTTATCTTCTTCCTGCAAACATACCAAGTTAGATAAACTAAATATAAACATAATCCAGCATACCTCAATGAAGTTTAGGGGAGGTTATCTTGTCTGCACAATCAATTCGTATTAGCACAATATATATATATATATATATATATCATTTCAACATCGACATCATAACGACACAAGACCACAACAATGATCATCACAATGCATGCATAACAAACACATTAACAACTAACATGCATGCATAACAATCACACCTAGCCCATCCAATCCAAGTGTTTGAACCTGGAAGCTTTGATACCACCCTGTAACGCCTCCTCCCACATTTACCCAAATTCACTGGTTTTCCATGGTAAACATGAGATGAAGAAATACTATGACATGACTCGACCTCCAAGCTCCAATTATGGAAGTGGGGTCGAAAAATTGACAACTCACAACATTCCTCAGGGCTACAAGGCACTCGGGGGCTAAAGGACCACCCTGGGTGACTATTCCCCAAGTTGACACTACTTTTCCACAAGATTAACCCTCAACCACATGCATGATAAGGTCTGAGTGTAGTTATAGGCCTCCAACTGCATGCACAACACTACCTCCATGTGATTATGACCCAACTTTCCAATTGTAGAGGATGCGGTCCTGAGATTTGAGCCACTTTTTCAGGATAGCCTCCAGACCACTGACCATAATTGCCTGAGACTTTCCATAATCATGATTAACATGGCAACAAAGCTAAACATTCAATATAAATTCAAAAACTTGACCTAGACTACCTATAACACACTAGACATTTCGTCAAACAAATGGAAAACATGAAAGTTATAGGTCATGAATGCATATCTGATCATATTAGTTTAAGATTTATCTGAGTATCACCAAGAAGGTTCCACACTCTCTCCACATAACTGCAACAACACATTATTCCATACATTCATCAACTGATCAATAAATAAACAATTCATGACAAGATCCATATATAATACACACCATATAACCATCAAATAAACAACATAGAAACCATAGCAAATCAACCATAATATCACCAACATAATCACTACAAATGCTTATAGATCACAATAGGAAGATGTCTCGTATTAACATATGAAACTGCCAACCAAGTAAGGAACTTCCACATACCACCTGACCATAGATTGGGCTAAACCAAATCTCTCTTTTAGCCAATCACCCTCGCACCATATTCCAAGCATGGATGTGGGATCTCATGGAATAAACCAAAGACGAAACCAACAAGGGCCTCTAGAGGCCAAACCACCTTAACCCTCAACCACAGTGATTCCACCTCTACGGTCAGACATCACTAACATCAACCAGATCGGTTTCTACCAAGTTTTCTAAGGCTCCAGGAACTATTATCTCAACCCACAACCTTCCAAGGCTCTACAATTTTTGTCCAATCCGACTCCAAGGACTAGTAACTCAACCCACCAAGGGATCAAGAGCGTTTGTCCCAACCTAGGCTCCAAGACTAGTAACTCAACCCAGGTTGTTCCAGGGCTTCCAAAGCGTTTGCGCCAACCCAAAACCACCAGGAACCTGACCACCAATAATAATAAAAACAAGTGGAAAAACCCACAACACCATGATTATCAAGGAAATGGCAAGGCAAGGCTAAAACCACTATCAACCCAAAGAAATATCCATGCTAATGACAACACATAACGAGAAAATCACATGCATCCAGAAATCAACAAGGAAATCACACATGCAACCTGTTACCTGTAAAACAATCCAACTGTAGCTGTTGATCCAACTATTCCCTTGCACTTTCCTGTTTTCCTTTGCCTTCTTTCTCTAATCCAAGTGAATACTAGAGTGCTCCAAGCATGCTCCAAGAATACTCTAAGTGTGCAAGAGTATGAGAGAATGAATGAGGGCTCCAAGCTAAACTGACAAAAGGTTGGGAACTAATCCTCAAAAGCCTTTTTTTATCATTGAGGCCTCTATTTTCTTCATTTTCCTTCATTTTTCCTTCAATGTCCCTCTCATGCAAATCTTTGCCTCCTCACCTTCATTTTCTCCTATTTTCCTTCATTTCATAAATAAAATGACAGTTATTGCCACTTTGCCTTTGCCATTTCCTTTTCCAATTGTCATAACCATTAATTAATAACGATTTATACTCATCACTGTGTTTTACCCAACATTCAACTTAGAATACGTGTCCCATGACCTTGGTCTTATTTTATTTACATGGAAAATCAACAAGGGGTTGTTACAGTAAATGCTTGTCTTACACAAAGATTTAACGCCTTGTACATATGTTCAGATGAAGGCATATGGTAGGCCAAGTGGCCTATGATTCTAGATGGTTCCATCATTGTAATAACATATAACTAGAGTTGTCACACATGGTGGGGTTTAATCATATTTTTAAAATTTCAATATCACATTTTACATTGAGATTTCTTTATATTATTAATAATATTACTTTTTTTTTCATCGCAAAGAGAACAATGCCTCCTAGGGTTTGCGCCTCTGGCTCCTTTACCGCCGCCAAGACACAGTCGGGCATTGCTGCTTATGGTGGCCTCAGAAAACTTGAACCTACGCTCCCTCGTGGGATTACCCATGGCGTAGGTTGCATGGGTTGCATCGGAGGCTCAGATTTCTCCTTTACAACCCCACATATTCTTCTCTCTGCCCTCCCGACCATAGGCATCAACGAACTTCTCCGCAAGGTGCAGGATGAGAACACCCCTACAGACTGCTCCGGGTCATCTCCTCGGCTCAATGTGGCTAGGAAGCATTCAGGCAAGTTGTCCAAATGTGAGCCTAACTCTTACTGCTCCTGCCTGCTCAAGCTCCTCTTCCACCTTACGCTTTTGAATTTCCCCCTAGCAACCTCATTTCTGGGCGACCGTATGATGAAACTTCTCATCTAGCGCACGGAGACAGTCCTGCAGCGCAACGTGCCTTCTGAACTCATTCCAAATTTCTTCTCTAGCAGAAAGGAACCCCCAAATCCCTCGCCCCAGTAATTTCAGATTCATATTGTTCTTCTTACGAGAAAAACCTTGCTTTTTTGGGTCCAATGCTCGAACCTGGTGCTTCACCTCTCAAAGGCCCTGGAACTCAGGTTGGGGAACCCCTCCTCATCTTTGTGTCTCCTCCATGCAAGTAAACAGCTCGATGACCTTCTCCCTCTTTCATTTTACAATATAGAAAAGAATCCTACGGTGAGTATCTCCCTCCGTCTGCAGGGAGGCGCAGTAGGGCAAACCTCTGCACCCAAGGGTTTCTCTTACAAAGAAGTGGTTAATGCTCAACCCTCCAATCAGTCTGCTCATCCCCCGGAGGCTCCCAAGCCTTTCTAGGTAGACAAAATGGAGGAAGTGCCATCAGTCGAAATCTCCCACCTGAATATGGAAGAGTAGCTTCAAATCTATGCAGAAAATGCCTTCATCTGCATATTTAATGGACTCTGGCCCCGCACAGAAGATTTATACCAATGGATTCACTCCACTTGGACCAAAAACTGCAAGGTCATCTTCTGCTCCAAGGGCTTCTTCATCGTTATTTTTGCTGATAGCAAGGATTACCAAACAACCCTCATAGGTGGTCCTTGGTTTTGGGGAAAAGCAGGGCTATTCCTAACCCCCTGGTTCCCAAAATTTGATCCCTCCACGGCAGTCATCACCAAACTTCCGATCTGGGTTAGGCTTCCTAACTTTCCTGCTCACCTTTGGCATTGTGTGGTCTTCCAAGCCATTGGAAACTCTCTAGGATGCTTTCTTTCTACAAATCCCTCAAGAAGCCTGCAGGGCCTCTACACCTACGACAAGATATGTGTCGAGATTGACATCATTAAAGGCTTACCCGACCGAATCATTCTCAAAGTTGGTGATTTCTCTTGGTCACAGACTTTAGACTATGAAAACACAGTGTTCCGCTGTCGTCATTGCCATCAAACTGGTCATCTGCAGAATTCTTGCACTCTGTTTCTAGCCCAACAGAAAAGATGCACTCACAAACCGAAGGATAAAAGCTGGAAACCCTATGATCCGCCTCCCATGGAAGACATTGAGTCCTCCAACTTAGATGATGAAGCATGCGAATCAGATGATGAGAATACAACTCAGCAACAATCGCATTCCTCGATCATCCCTAACAGGCCCCCTACCTCCTCGAATCTCCAGAAATGCATGCATGAGTCCAACTCCTCCAAATCAGATAAGAATATCTTCCTTTGATCAACAACAATATTCAAGTGGTTTCAATCTACCCACCCCCCGATGGCTGGGTTAAAGTCACAAAAAAGAAAGGAAAGAAAATTTATATTGCAGACTCTAACCACTCTGGATAGAGCTCTTTGTCTGTCATCTTGGCTCCTCTTGCTCTTCTTCTACTTCTCTTGGCAACATCGCGAAACCATGGCGGATCGCTGATTTCTTCATGTTCCCCTAGTTTCCTGCTTCTCTTGATTGTAACTCCTTATTTACTATGAGCTTTTAATAGAACCAATCCTTCTTTATTTACAAAAAATAAATAAAAAATATTACTTGTTTTAATTTTTTCATAGTTATAATTATACTTATTTTATTATTATTACTTTTTTCAACTGTGGTTCACGGACACTAAGTGGGTGCTACATCCACGGGTAATAATCTGGGCAGATCAACCCGAAGGGATCTACCTGCTAGCCTAATTTATCAGGCCTAACCCCAAGGGAGTCAAGGAGATTTGACCCTGTGACCTCCCAATTGGCAAGGTACTTAGCAACAAGAACTCGACCAACTGACTTTCCCTTGAGAGTTATGCTTATTTTATTATTAATTATTAGATCACTTTAATTTTAATAACTATAATTGTACTTGTTTTAATAGTTTTAATAATAATAAATTAATTATTTCCCTTCTAATTATTTGAGGTTATAATTTATTGATAATTGTGATTATATATATATATTTCTTTATAACAACTTGTTATAAGAAATTTATTAATTATAATTCAAATTTTGGTCCTATTATTTTAATATTTTAATTGGAGTATTCATATTTCAATAGTTATAATTATTAATAATTTATTTTAATAGTTATAATTATAATAATTTTATTATTTTAATCACTTTCTTACTTTAATTAGTATTTTATATCTTCTTTTTTTTTCTTTCTATTTTCAATATTTTCTAATGTCTTTTTCTTAACGTTTTTCTCGGTACCATTGCATTAAAAGGATTGGTCTTTTCTCTTTATCTATGTTTTTTGCTCTAGGTCCCTAATGATGGGTGAAGAGTTCACCCGAAATCTCAAATGTTTCAAATATTTTTGACACATTATTCCAAAAACATTTATTTTCATTATGAATTACAACTGTGGAAATCCACATTAAAAAAAAATTAGGACATTTTTATTTAATGGGATTCTATTTAGTAGGTATTTACCTTTTCAACCTTATAATAATGAGCCAAGTTTTATTAGGGATTTGAATTTAGGTGAGGAAAGTGCAAGAGCTACCTCTCCAAACAAGAAGGTACTAACCCTAAACTTCCCCGACATGTGAGATACTAACCCTCGATAATTAATTGAAAACCATGTCTTATTATTGTTCACTTTAAATTGATTAATTTTCAATAATTAATTGAAGGCTATGACTTATTATTGTTCACTTTAAGTTGATCCATTTAATAATCTCATTGGTGTCCATATTCATGAAAACATAATCTTTGCAAAATAACACCACACTAGGTGGGACAAAATGAATAAATAAACCTATAAGAGGGGTTATTTATCTTCGAGATACTTTGAAGTGATATTATCTTTTTAGATAAGTGGAAAGAAGTAAAGTTACCACTGGAAAAGTTGGATTTGGAGTACATGTATAATATCATGCTTGTCCAAATGAATGCATCCTATAAAGAGGTGAATATATGAACAACTAGACATGTCTAAAATAAAATATGGGTAATTACAAGTGTCATGGACTAAAAAAACAAGGGTAGGTCACATATCCCTCATAAGATATCAAGATACATGATTTCATGTTTGCTCATCACTATTATTAAAGAAAAACCGTGCCACATGAAATAACTAATTGGTAGCTCATAACGAGGCAGACTTGTATTCTTGTAATGTATCTAAATCTTGGACTATACTTGTTTCCTTATGTTTAAGGAAAATGAGCTCTTAATCAATTAGAAGTGGTTTTAAATCTTATTCTAAAACCAAAAGATAGTTTCAACCTAAACAATATCCATAAGAGAGTTAATAAACCAAAAGATAGTTTCAACCTAAACAATATCCATAAGAGAGCTAATATTCCTTGTGATCATTTTTTCTTCACTTTTGTTTACTAGCTTGACTATGACTTACAGGACTACCCGTTGGCAAAGTGATCGCAACCTAGGGGCATTTGAGACATCCAAATAACTTGAGGATTGCACTTTGCTTAGCCCACACCAACCTATAATATGGCTAGATTTTTGTACCCATGGTGTTCCAAAACAATGAGCGTCATGCAAGGAGTGAATTGATAAAATAACTTATTACCCAAATAACTATTCTACATCCTATGGGCTTAAAAAATTAAAGCACATGGGGGTGGGATTGATCCACTTATATATGCAGGGGTTACAAGGCCATTCAATATAATCTCTCTAGGTGCAACCACACTTTCAACTACTACCTCAAGGTGTGCCATTGATTTAGGGTAGGCCCTCATGAGAAGTAAACCTTTCCCAATGATAAAAATCTCTCCAATCTCCATAATTAGATCCAACTTCTTTAAACATGATCATTATTAAGGTTAAGTTCAATGAAATATGGTTTTTTATTTTTTATTTTTTTTAGGGGGCCAAATGGAAGAACAATCTACCCATAGTGGGATGAATGATCTTGCTATCACCAGGGTCATGCAAAGCTCGATCAAGCTTGGATTTTCCTTAGAAACTTAACTAATTTCCCTGAAGTGGCTTCCATCCTCAACCCCTCTCTATGTGGTTTTAACCTTAAACATAGCGGGAACTAAACGTTAGTCAAACCAAATAGCTTATACGTCACGGATAAATAAAAATTAATTTTAATCCCATGAAATAAAAAGCTACGCTTAATTCCCTCGATGGGGGTGTCAATGAGGCTGAAGTGGGGGTTTTGGAGGCAGTGCCTGCCACCCCTTGGACGCAATGTACATTTAAGTAAGGGGGACATGGTCTTCCCTCCCATGCATCTGCATGCAACTCTCTAGTTGGAAATTACTATTAATACAAGTCTTATGAAGGGTTTGAAATTTGTTGGTTGTGGTTCGAGTGGAGGCAAGGGCTAGTCCTCAGCCTCTCATTGCATGCATCCTATTTTGGTTGTGATAGTGGGGAGCTTTGTGTTTATGATTGAGTCTATAATTGAGGCAGTGAGATGTGAAATTGTTGGCATGTGAGGGTGGTGGAGAAAGCAACATAGTTCTTTTGGTGTTCGGGTTTGTGCATGGTTACTTGGAACCTGGAATTTTGGTGGGATAGGGAGAGCAGTAATTGCTTCTTGCAATATGGAGATTTAGGTTGTTTTCTTTCTTTGTTTGCTTATTTTGTTTATATGTAGCTTTATATCTAGGTTTGAAGTGTTGGGGTTAGTGTCATTGTGTCTTGAGCTCTAGTCTCAGTCCATGGATAGGGGTTGGGGTGGCTTGGTAACCTGTATGTCTCTATTGTTTCAGGGCTTCTTGGAATTTTTAATGTTTGGGCAGGTGGGTATTATCTAGGTAAAGGAATTTTGGCGTCGTTTAATGAGTTTTATAGATAGGTCTGCATGGCTCTTATGTGTTGATTATCATGGATGTTTGCGAGTCTTAGGTGTTTGAGGTTCTTTGTTCTGTATGTGTTTGTAATTTTTTTTAATGGTGTCGGGGCGCAGGTCCTCTGTAGAGGTTGTAGTAATCTCTGTTATCCAGGTCAGTGCCTCTGTTAAGTGTAAGGTTTGTGTATTGAATTTTAGGGAAGATTTAGTGTGTTGGAGTCATGGTCCTATAGCAGGTGTGTCTGATTTTTTCTCTTGTTTCTTTGTAGGAAGATGGATTTACTGTTGATCAACGGTTGTCATTGATGTCAACCCAAGCAGCACCAGGGGCTAACCCAATATTGCATGGGAATTTTGACCTATCACATTAATATATTCTAGGTCAATAATGCTTTTTATGGTTTCTACTTGTTGAGATGTTTCCGTTGATATATGGCATGCCATGTAATTCTTCACGGTTTGAGAGATATTCATGTTTGAAGTTTGTACCCCAGTTAGTGGGCTAAAACCCCATGGGGTTGGGGAATGGGTCATTGAAAAGTCACAATTAATATTTTTTGAGCTCCTAAAATCCCTCCCACGTTCAGTTATTGAAGCCCCTCTCAACTTAAGCATTCATATAAATTGTGATCTTCATTTCCTCCTTATGGATGGGATTCGGCCATCTGAAACATGTCATCGTGGCATTTTCGCTCTAAATTTTTTTCTACGAAGGCTCATGTTGTGTAACCAACTCCAAAAATAGAATAAAAGAGATATCAATGCCTTAGAAATGAGCCACTTCGAGGGGGAAACCTCCAATACATTACATAAATGAACAATTCTTGGATGATACAATTTACAAAACCTCCTTTCTATATATAAGAGTCCATGTGGCCATAATGTAATCCTAGTGGGCCACAATGTAATCCTAGCCGACCTAACAATAATAATTTAAGCGCATAATAATAACAAAATAGGGGTTACAAGGGTACAATAATAACAATAAAGCGGTTACACTAATAACAATAAGGGACTATACTCGTAATATAGGGACCTAACATGCCCCTCTCCTTCAAAAAAGTGTTGTCCTCAACGCTTGAGTAGCTCTAGGTGCTTTTGTATAAACTTCTCATCCTCCCATGTAGAATATTCAGTGGGTAAGTTCTTCCACTTGATGAGATACTCTGAAATTGATCGATTCTGTAGCTATCGAGTTCTTGTTTCCGTGACCGCTTCAGGTTCCAATATGACTTTTCCTTCCTCATCAAGTTCTGGCAATATTGTTTGAATTGGAAGATTTTCACCTATAACCTTTTTTAAGCATGAAACATGGAAAATTGGATGCACTCGCGAAGAAGTAGGAAGCTCCAATTTGTATGCCATAGTACTAATCTTTTGCAACACCTTGTAAGGACCATAGTACTTTGGTGATAATTTATTATCCTTCTTAGTTTGCTTGAGGGACATTTGTTTGTATGGTTGTAGCTGTAAAAATACCCAATCTCCTACATCAAAACTTCTCTCGCTGCGATGTTGATTTTCCCGTTGTTTCATTCGATTTTGTGCCAAATTTAGGTTATCCTTTA